>JAREIS010000073.1:0-17500 GCA_030060385.1 Muscicapa striata striata | reverse complement strand
GTCTCTCATCAGAAGGGAAAAGTCTGATCTGAGGGAAGGGAAAAGCTCCAAGTGAGGCTGCCCTGACCCTTCACCTGCTTCAAGGTGCTGAGATGTTCCCAAGGATTTTGCAGCTCTTTATCAATCAAAGCTCATTAAAGTGGAATTTATTTTCCACCTGGGCTGGATTCTGGGCCAATTCCCTGTTTGAAACAGCACAAATGTGGATTTATTTCATGTCTCACAACAAGTTTTCTGCCCTTTTTTTTTTTTTTTTTCCTAAAATGAATCCCTGCTTTGAGTTCAGCTGGAGCAGAGCAAAATCCACTTCAATTTTGTATTTTCAGTCATGAGTGATTTTTGCTTGGCTTCTTTTCATGTTTTGACAGCAGTTTGCAAAGTCTAGAAATACAGAATATTTGGATTAAAATTCTGTGCTCAGATGCAATGCTGGTGGTAAATTTTGTTAGATTTGGAAGAAACCCCACCATTATTCCAAATATAAATTTTTGTAATCCCTTCAGGTCTGAGCTTGGATCAATATTTGGTGCTGCTGTTGTGCTGATATTTGATAATTCTATTTACTCAACACACTTTTCCTCTAAATAGGAAAGAAAACTTTGAAGATTATTTCAAAAATTTTGTGCTATCCAATTTAGCAGTCTCACAGATTTATTCAGCACCTTGGCATGAAGTTTTTTGAACTTTTAAGCAAACACAAAATACCCTTCAAATTAAACAGGAAAAAAAATTCCTTTAGCCAAATACAATTACTGGCAACAAGGCAGAGGGAAAGAAATTCATTTAGGAGCAGTGCTGTATGATTTTGAGCTTCTGGTGTTTTAATTTGAATAATAAATAAGCTGGGACTGTGTAATAAAACCCAGAAGTTGGGAATTCTGGTGGATTTTCCACCCTTGTGGATCTTTTGACAAGTTCAAGGCTGGCAGCACAAAGCAGGGCCTGAAATGTGGATTTTTTATCACCAAAATCCTGCCAGAGAGAGAGAATCCCAGGGTGCAGCACAGAGCATCCTTTGGAGGTGTTAATGAGGAAAATCCAGGAATGAGGGGGAGTTTAGAGGGAAAAAAAAATCCTGAAATCCTTCCCCTGTGCTTGGAATTGTATCTGTTTTGGATATTTGAATTGGAGTTTTTGATGAGCAGGGGAGGCTCTGCTGGGTGCCAGGGGCTGCTCTGGGTGCTGCTCCAGGGGCTTTTCCTCACTCCCAGAATTTGGAATTTGGATTCTCCCTCCCCAGGAGTTTCATTTGTAAAAAGAGATTTTTTCCTTTGGAGTTTTCAATCAGTTGTGCTCCCTTTTAATTCTTCCTGGTTTTCCTTGAGGAGAAGCAGAGGAGGAATTTCCTCTGAGGAAAAGCTCACACCTAAAACAGGGCAAGGCTGCAGTGGGGAAAATCAGAATTTTTAGACCCCAAGGACAAATCCTGCAGGTGATTTCTGTCCCCCTACCCCCTGTTTTTCCATGATCATCCTTGGTGGCCTTCCCAGCTCCCATTTTTATTTATTTTATTCCCAAAATCTCTCCCTTGGGATGAGCCTTCCACAGCTTCACTTTGGTGCCAGACTCTGGATTTATTTCCTTTATTTGGAGCTGGTTCTTTTTTTGGGAAGAGAGAGGGAATAATTGCCTTGGTGCCACTCATGATTTTGTAGATCTTCATCATAATTGCATTATTTCAGTTTCCTCATTAGGCTTCATGGAGACTCTGATGTTATTTTTGGTGCCTTTGTGTGTTCCCATTCCCACATCCATGTGGATTTTTGCTCTGGAATTTTTTCCACTGGCATTCACAAGGAGTTTATATTGGGATAATGAGCTGGCATTCTCTTGGTCCCACCAATAAAAAAAAAAAAAAAAAGCACTTTTGGGTTGATTTCCTCTGTCCTGTCCCCCTTTGCAGGGCACTGATTCCCTCCAATCAGCAATCCAGCCAGAAATGCAGATAGAGCATGGAGCCATCCAAATCCAGTGAGAGGACTGGGGACTGCTGGGGACTCCAGTGAGCTCCAAATGGGAGTGGAGGGGCTGGAAAAAAAACAAAACAAACAAACCCCAGCCTCAAAACCTCCAGCCTCAAAACCTCCAGCCTCAAAACCTCCAGCCTCACCTGGAACAATTCCTGGAATAATTCCAACCTCAACCAGAGCTGCAGCACGACACCAATCCAGGTCCTGACCTTCCAAAAAACCCCCGTGGGTTGCCCTGAAATCCACTCAGAGAGGACAAACCCAGCCTTGGAGAGGAAGAGGAGGAGGAGGAGGAGGAAGAACTCTCCTGCATCCAAGCTGTGAGACTCCCTCCCTGTCCCTGCCCAGCCCCTGCTCCCTCCTGGGAGAATGGAAAATGGAATGGAATGTCTGCAGAAGTTTGGGTGCTGCTGCCCTGCAGGACCTGCTTTGCCATGAAGAGAAAGTTCCAGAGCTCAGATATTTTTCACTGTTGGAACAGCCTTTTTTTTTTTTTTTTTTTTTTTTTTTTTGCTATGGTGTTTATAACAAAAAAAAAAAAAAAAAAAAAAAAAAAAAAAAAAAAATTAAAAAAAGGAAAAATCCCTTGACAGCAAGTCTTGGCCTTTTGCTGGTGTTTTCTGTTCAGTGTCATCCAAACTGTATTTGCAGAGGACTAACACTTTTGTTTGTACTGTTGCTTAACTACTTTTCTAGGGGAAAATGCTTTAAAAATGCTGTAATTATGCATTTCTAATGAGAAATAAATGTGTATTTATGAATAGTGCAGCTCTAAGTTGCTCTGCCTTGGGAATGGGTCTGGGTTGGCTGGGCAGGAATGCTGAGCTGGGGATGGATCCACACTCAGCCTCTGAGGAAAAACCCAATCTCAGACCATTCTATTTTCTAAATTCCCAATCTCAGACCATTTTATTTTCTAAATTCCCAGTCTCAGACCATTGTATTTTCTAAATTCCCAATCTCAGACCATTTTATTTTCTAAATTCCCAGTCTCAGACCATTGTATTTTCTAAATTCCTAATCCCAGACCATTTTATTTTCTAAATTCCCAATCTCAGACCATTTAATTTTCTAAATTCCTAATCCCAGACCATTTTATTTTCTAAATTCCCAATCTCAGACCATTTAATTTTCTAAATTCCCAATCCCAGACCATTCTATTTTCAAAATTCCCAATCCCAGACCATTTTATTTTCTAAATTCCCAATCTCAGACCATTTTATGACTTAAATTCCGAATCTCAGAAAATTTTATTTTCTAAATTCCCAATCCCAGACCACTTTATTTTCTAAATTCCCAATCCGAGACCATTTTGTTTTCTAAATTTTCAATCTCAAACCATTCTATTTTCTAAATTCCCAATCTCAGACCATTTTATTTTCTAAACTCCCAATCCCAGACCATTCTATTTTCTAAATTCCCAATCCCAGACCACTTTATGACTTAAATTCCCACTGCAAGAAAAATGGGGTAGTTGAGTTTTTCAATGTGCAAAATGCAATGACTTTATGTAATAATTTTATTTAATGTGAACAATTCTGTGAACAATTCCCTTTCAGTCCCTCCTTTGTCCAGCAATTCCCCAGAGTGGGATTCACCCATCTGAACCCAACATCCAAGATCCAGGTGAAATCCTGGAAATTTAATTGGATTTTGACAAAGCACCATTGTCCTATTGGATAATCCTAAATGCAAAAGAAACCTGTTTGCTGTCACCTGGTTATTTGAATGATGCATGTTTTGGAAAATAGGGTTTGGAAAAGAAGAGTTTGGAAAATTGGGGTTTGGGAAAGAAGAGAGGGAGGTGCTGCTTTGTATTTGATTTCCAGCTGATTTCCCACAGGGTCATTGCCAATCAATGGCTCATCATGCATTTAATGAATTGATAAATGAGGTGTGGCCACAAACCCCACGTGTCTGAATCCAGGATAACTTGAATTTTTATTTTTTTATGACCAAAGGAAGGGTTAAGCACCCCCAGCTTTGGGAATGTCATCCCTGGTGAGTGTTACACTTTCTATAAATTCCTCCTTCTCTTTAGGATGTTTCTTGGCAGGAATTTGGCTGCTCTGCAGCCCCTTTTTGGGTGATGTTCCTCATTCTGGGGCTGGATCTTGGAAGGGCTGGGCACCCAAAGAGATGCCCAAAAATAAAGCCAGAGCTGGACATTTTAATAATGATGGAATCATGGAATGGTTTGGGTGGGAAGGGACCTTAAGGATCATCCAAATCCATCCACTTCCACTGTCCCAGGTCATTCCAACCTGGCCTTGGACACTCCCAGGGATGGATTTCTGTGGGAAATCCATCCCAGAGCCCCCCCAGCCTCACAGGGAACAGCTCCTTCCCAAAATCCATCTATCCAAAATCACCCTGCCCTCAATGGGAATCCATCCCCTGTGTCCTGTCAGGCAGAGCTGGCAATTCCCCTCCATTCCTCTGGTTTGTCAACTCAGAATTTTGCTCTCTTTGCATTTTCCAGCTGAAGTTCAGGAGGAGGAGGAGATTTCAGCACTGAGCCAGGAATTCTGGTGAGTATCCCCTGTCCCTGCTCCCAGAATTCCCCCTTGTCCAGGCAGGAATTGTCTCCAGGAATTCTGGATTGATCTCCTTGTCCAGACAGGAAATATATGTGTCATATAGAAAATACCCATTTATATATATATATAAAATATGTACAATATTAGATATATAATATTAGATATATAATACTAGATATATAATATTAGATATATAAAATATAAAACATAAAAATATAATATTTATAATATATAATATATAATATATAATATATAATATATAATATATAATATATTATATATTATATATTATATATTATATATTATATATTATATATTATATATACACACACCATATATCTATCTATATATATCTATATATATCTATATTTATTTATATATATGCACCATGGATACCATATATATTTATTTTTATATTAATATACCATATAACAACACATCTTTATATTCATATTTGCACTATTAATATTAATAGTTATAATTATAATTGTAATTATAGTTCTATTCAGTCCTATATTTATATATTTATATATTTACATATTTATATATTTACATATTTATATATTTATATATTTATATATTTATATATTTATATATTTATATATTTATATATTTATCCAGCTCACTCCACATCCTATGGGATTTATCCATCCCATGGGATCTGTCCCATCCCAGGAACACCACGCTCTGCCTGGGCCCATCTGCCTTGCACAATTCCTGGGATTTTTACAGCCCTTGCATTACTCAATCCTCCCTCAACTCTCTTCATCCCCCTGCTCTAATGGGCTCCCTGCTCTCCTCAGCAAAACCAGCAGAGAAATTAAAAAAAAAAAAAAAAAAAAATCCAAAAGTTCAGAAAAGAGGAAGTGGGAGGAATCCAGGGAAAAACGAGGCAAAAAACAAAACAAGGAACATTTTGTTGGTTTGGTTGGATCCCTCCCTCCTTTTCCATGCTCAGGTTGCCTTTCCAGCCCTGGAAGGGGGTTCCAGGGAAATTCCTCCTTTTCTGGCATTAAACAATTCCCCAAATTTCCTCATTTATCCCAGGAGCAGCAGAGCTGGAGGTAGGCAGGGGCGAGCTGCAGGGGAGAGGTTTGGGAGGGATTTTCCATATTTTTTTTTTTCCTTTCCCATTTTGTTTATGCCTTGCTGGGTTTTGAAGGAGTCTGTAAACATCTGGGGGGATTACATCTGGTTTGGGTTCTGCCTGAAATTCCTGGGAGTTTCCTTCAGTTGAGTGTTAGAACCAAACCAGCAGCTCCTCTGGCAGGTCCTGCCTCAGGATTTTCCAAAAATAAACTCTGACACTTCCCTGAGTTCTCATGGATATTTTCTGTGGCAAAGAACTCAATGAACCTTGAGTTCAGTGACAAAAATTATTCCCTTTTATCTTCTGTATTGGAAAAGGTGAGATGTTTTATTTTTCCTACCAGAAAATCAATTTTGTAGGAATATTCTGCTGGAAAAACCTTGGAATGTCTTTGCATGGTTTGACAGTTTTCAATGCAGATTCTTTCTTTGAGCAAAGATTCTTTCTTTGAGTAAAATTCACTGATAGGAAGTGGTTGAAGGTTTTGAGGTGGGGTTTTTGTGTTTGGTTTTGGTTTTATTTTGGGATTTGTGTCATTCCCTGCTCCAATCCCGCTGGAATTCCCAGCTCAGGGCTGCACTGCTGTCCTTGGATTTGAGGTCCCTCAGGCTCTGGGCTCCCAGTCCAGATCTCTGCAGCTTTAATTCATGTGCAAATTAATTCGAAAAGTTCATGGTTGGAGTTTTGCTGTTGGGAAGAAAAATTGGGGGAAAGCTCTTCAGTTTGGGAAGGGAAGGAATTGCAGGAAATCCAGGTGGGAATTGAGGCACAGGGGTTGGGAGAGTGTGGAGGAGGAGCAAGAATGGGAATGGGAATGGGGATGGGAATGGGAATGGGAATGGGAATGGGAATGGGAATGGGAATGGATGGGGATGGGGATGGGAATGGGAGTGGGAATGGGAGTGGGGATGGGAATGGGAATGGGAATGGGAATGGGGATGGGAATGGGGATGGGAATGGGAATGGGAATGGGAATGGGGATGGGAATGGGAATGGGAGGGGAATGGGAATGGGAATGGGAATGGGAATGGGAATGGGAATGGGAATGGGAATGGGAATGGGAATGGGAATGGGAATGGGAATGGGAATGGGAATGGGAGTGGGGATGGGAATGGGAATGGGAATGGGAATGGGAATGGGAATGGGAATGGGAATGGGAATGGGAATGGGAATGGGAATGGGAATGGGAATGGGAATGGGGATGGGAATGGGGCTGGGAATGGGAATGGGAATGGGAATGGGAATGGGAATGGGGATGGGAATGGGAATGGGAATGGGAATGGGAATGGGAATGGGAGTGGGAATGGGAGTGGGAATGGGAATGGGAATGGGATGGGAATGGGAACGGGGATGGGGATGGGAGTGGGAGTGGGAATGGGAATTGGGAATGGGAATGGGAATGGGAATGGAATGGGAGTGGGAATGGGAATGGGAATGGGAATGGGAATGGGAATGGGAATGGGAATGGGAATGGGAGTGGGAATGGGAGTGGGAATGGGGATGGGGATGGAATGGGAATGAGGATGGGAATGGGAATGGGGATGGGAATGGGGATGGGAATGGGAATGGGAATGGGAATGGGGATGGGGATGGGAATGGGAATGGGAATGGGGGGATGGGGATGGATGGGGATGGGAATGGATGGGAATGGGGAATGGGAATGGGAATGGGAATGGGAATGGGAATGGGAATGGGAATGGGAATGGGAATGGGAATGGGACTGGAATGGGAATGGGAATGGGAATGGGAATGGGATGGAATGGGAATGGGAATGGGAATGGGAATGGGAATGGGAATGGGAATGGGAATGGGAATGGGAATGGGAATGGGAATGGGAATGGGATGGGAATGGGAATGGGAATGGGAGTGGGAATGGGAATGGGAATGGGAATGGGAATGGGGATGGGAATGGGAATGGGGATGGGGATGGGATGGGAATGGGGATGGGGATGGTGTGTGGCAGCCTGGGCTGGTTGTGCCAGGCTGATCCCAAGGGATGCCCCTGGATCCACAGAGTCACTGGATCCATTCCCAGCTCTGTCACAGAACATTCCCTGGAAGCAGCACCCAGCAATGTGGGAAATCTCCTAAATTTAGAGAAGCAGGAACCACTCAGGGTGGAAAAGACCTTCAGGGCCATCAAGCCCAACCATCCCCCAGCACTGCCGAGGCCAAACCCTGCTGGGGAAGAAATAATTCCCAATATTGGTGAAATAAATGCATTGTTCATGTGAAGTTCTCAAAGTAGGAGGGTTGAGTTGGGCTGAAGTGCTTTTTACTGGGTTCTGACCAGAGAAATGATTGATGGCTTCTTGTCCCCTTTGTTTGTGGGGGGCAGCAAATTTCTGGCTGGAAACCCACGGACTGATCAACAACTGAGATAAAAGCAATTTTAAAAAGCCTTGAAACCCTTAATCCTTTAGGCTGGTTTCTGAAAATCCAGAATTAAAAATATCATCATTGCAAAGAGATTTTCTACAGCACAGAATTAATAAGCTGAAAACACTCAAGAAAACACTGATTTATTTTTTTTTCTCTTAAAACATCCTCTTCCCTCTTCCTTTTGTCCCTGAGATTTTGGTGGGTGCTGACCACACAGACCCTTCCAGCAAAAGGAGGGTTAACTCCTGAGGAAAGGGGGTGGAGAGGGAATCCCAGCTTGGAACTTGAGACTTTCCAGCTGAGAAAGAAAGATTTGGAGATGCAGACGTAATCCCAGAGCTCTGCAATCAGCTCCTGTCAAAGGAAAAGCACAGAAAGAACTGCCCAGGCCCCTGGGTGCAGGGCAGGACAGGGAGCAGCAGTGCCACCAGCTCCTCCAGGGTGAGTATGGCAAAACTTCCCATCTAAACTCCTGAGAAATGGCTCAGATTTTGGGAATGGCTCGGTGGGAAGGACAGGAGCAGAAGTGAATTTGGATTTTTTGGTGCCAGATGCAAAAGGTGATCTCTTAATTCAGGTTTTCCTGCAGCCAGGCTCCAGGAATGAGCCTGGGGGTGGCTCTGGAGCAGAATCTCTGCTCTTTCCTGCTGTAAATCCAAAAGTCCCCACGAGCTGCCAAGGGCTGCAAACAAACTCCTGGAGTGGGAATGTGAATTTGTGTGGATTTCATCTGAAAATGGGAGCGTTTGGATTTGTTTAACTCCTTCAGCTTGAGCTGCTCTCCTCCTCTGCAGGTAATCCCTGCACTCAGGATGGGCTCCCCTGAATTTTGGAGCATCCTGGAGCTCCAGGCTGGATTTTCTCTCTGTGGGATGCCCCAGAGCTGCTGCACTGAGCGTGGGGGGTTTGTGCTGTGCAGGATTTTGGGATGGATCCCGAGGGTGGCAAGAGGGAGCAGATCCATGGGGGTTCCCAAGGCTGCCAGGTGCATGGGGTTGGGATGTTCCAGCTGGGGTGGGATTTATTGCTGCATTATTATTACAATTATTATTATTAATAATATGAATATTTGTGGAGCAGCTGGTGGTTAGCCTGTCCCACGCTGCCTTTGTGGGGCTGTGTTTGTGAAATGCCTGTTTCCCATTACAAAACTGGGAGATAAACGAAGATGACAGTCACATTTTCCTACCATAAATTTCTCCTTTTTCCCCCCCTCCACTCTCCTTGGCAAACACAAATCCTGGCTGCCTGCTCCACACATCAAAAGGGCCCTGGGTTTACAAGCCCTGGGTCAGGTCCTGAGCAGGAGGGACACAGATGATCCAAATCTCCCACATGACAGCAGCAGGATGGGAAAGAGGGAAAGGAGGAAGCTGCACATGGTGGGAGGAGAAGGAAAATCTCCTGAGAGGACTTGTCTCAGCTGATGCACTTCAGGTGGTGGGGAGAGATTTCCCTGATTTTTTTTTTTTTTTTTTTTTCTGGCCACTCAACATCTTCTTGTTTTCCTGCTCCTGCCCTAAATGTTTTCAGCTCTAAGAACTCAACCTTTGGAGTTGAAACTCGTGTCCAAGTTGTTGTCTCATCCCATCTCTGGGAGTGCAGCATCCTTTGCTCCTGGCCCTGCTGCCTCTGCCTTTTGCCCAGATCAGATCCATTCACAAACTTCCTCTCCTTGGCTTTTTCTTCCCTGTCACATCCAATTCTCATCCCACATCCTGCTCTCATTTCAATCTGCTCCTTCCCCCTGCTCTTGGCAGCACCAACATTTCGGTGCAAACAGTGAAAATGCAAAATTCCAGTGCAATTTCAGCTCTTCCTTTAGTCCCATTCCCTCTTTTCCTGGAGCTTGGATCATCCTTCCTCATGCAGCACCCACCACCTTTTGTGGCATTTTAGGAGTATTTCATCCTTGAATTTCAGCTGGCACCAGCTCAGAGCTCTGGATCAGTGATATTTCTCTTTTTATTATAATTATGCTAAGATTAAACATAATTACCTCAGAATTAAGACACTGAATAAACCCAAGGCTCAAGTTACAGATGAGAAACCTTATTCTGGTTTTTGTTCTGCTTTAAAAACTCCCCCGTGCCTTGAAGAGCAGCTCAAACCAACTGAGCTGTTGAAATAAATCCTTTTTTACATCTTCAACCTGCTCAGTCCTCAATACAGGAAAACTTTCAATAACCAGTGGATAAGAACAAAAAATCCTGGAACACGTTGCTAGCTCTTCCCTGACTTCCTTTATTTTAGTTCTTAATGTTTGCCATAAATAAATTCAGTTTCTGAGCAATAATAATAATAATAATAATAATAATAATACCAATAAAAGTAAAAAGAAATTATTAAAAAATAAAAATAAAAAAGTAAAAATGTTGTCTAAAATATTAAAAAACAATAAAAATACCAATAAAAGTAAAAAGAAAATATTAAAAAATAAAACTTAAAAAAAAGGTAGTTCTACATGGCAATGTCTAATAATAATAATAATAATAATAATAATAACAAAGTAAAAAGAAAATATTAAAATATAAAAATAAAAAAGGTAATTCTACATGGCAATGTCTAATAATAATAATAATAATAATAATAATAATAAAAGTAAAAAGAAAATATTAAAAAATAAAAATTTAAAAAAGGTAGTTCTACATGGCAATGTCTAATAATAATAACAATAAAAGTAAAAAAAAAAAAAAAAAAAAGATTTAAAAGGCAATGTCTGTCCAGCAAGTCTGAGCTCTTGTCCTCGTGTGTCTGGAAAATGTTCCTTTCTATCCAAAGGCAGAGGCTTTTCCCAGTTTCCAGGTGGGGATTTGCTGCTCTGGCAGGGCCAGGCTGAGTCACCCTCCTGCCATAAACAGAATTTTGGGATTTCTTTTGCCCTTTCCTGCTGGTTTTTCAATCCCTTGGTTTGTGGCAGGGGTGAAGCCAAGCCCAGCTCCACTCCCTGAGCTCCTCCCAAACTCTGGGCTGGGATTTGGGCACCTGGAAGCAAACCTTGGGCAGGGGCTGCAAACACTGAGTGTCCCCATGGCTTTTGTGTCTCTTCTCATCAGCATCAGTTCTCTAAACCCTTCTAGGTCTGCTCTAGTCCCTTCTCCAATTATTGTAGAAGATTCAGAACATCCCAATATTCCAATATTCCAATATCTTAATATTCCAATATTCTAATATTCCAATATCTCAATATCCCAATATTCCAATACTCCAATATCCCAATATTCCAATATTCCAACATTCCAACATCCCAATATTCCAATATTCCGATATCTTAATATTCCAATATTCCAATATTCCAATATCTCAATATCCCAATATTCCAATACTCCAATATCCCAATATTCCAACATTCCAACATTCCAACATTCCAACATTCCAACATCCCAATATTCCAATATCTTAATATTCCAATATTCCAATATCTCAATATCTTAATATTCCAATATTCCAATATCTCAATATCCCAATATTCCAATACTCCAATATCCCAATATTCCAACATTCCAACATCCCAATATTCCAATATCTTAATATTCCAATATTCTAATATTCCAATATCTCAATATCCCAATATTCCAATACTCCAATATCCCAATATTCCAATATTCCAACATTCCAACATCCCAATATTCCAATATTCCGATATCTTAATATTCCAATATTCCAATATTCCAATATCTCAATATCCCAATATTCCAATACTCCAATATCCCAATATTCCAACATTCCAACATTCCAACATCCCAATATTCCAATATCTTAATATTCCAATATTCCAATATCTCAATATCTTAATATTCCAATATTCCAATATCTCAAAATCCCAATATTCCAATACTCCAATATCCCAATATTCCAATATTCCAACATTCCAACATCCCAATATTCCAATATCTTAATATTCCAACATTCCAACATCCCAATATTCCAATATTCCAATATCTTAATATTCCAACATTCCAACATCCCAATATTCCAATATCCCAATACTCCAATATCCCAATATCCCAATATTCCAATATTCCAACATCCCAACATCCCAATATACCAATATTCCAATATCCCAACATTCCAACATCCCAATATTCCAATACTCCAATATCCCAATATTCCAACATTCCAACATCCCAATATCCCAGTATTCCAATATCCCAATACTCCAATATCTCAATATCCCAATATCCCAATATTCCAATTCTCCAATACTCCAATATCCCAGTACTCATGGATAATTCCCATATTTTGGATTCAAGGGCTGTGCTCAGACCACCAGAGTTTGGATTTTTTTCTTATTTCCTATTTTACCCAGATTATTTTAGAAGATTCAGTGCAGAAAAAGGAGGATTTCATGCAAGAAGGAGAAAAATCCAAACAGTTTTGGCTCTGGAACTCCCAGGGTTTCCCTCTCCTGGAGACAGGAAAGTAAAAAGAAGCAGGAAAGGAAAATCCAAGGCAGGAAAAGCACAAAAAGGCAGGAAATGGTGAGGACAGAATTAGTTTTTAATTTGCTTTCCCCATGTTTTAATAATCCCCAATGCTGTTAATAATACATTTATATTCCTCTAAAGAACAGAACTAATAAAATTGTTTTTGGTTTTTTTTTTTTTTTTTTTAAGGTAGTGCTTGTTCAGGGGGGGTTAAACCTTCTCCCAGGTGCTATTCCAAAAAAAGAGCAGGAATTTAAAGTGCAGGAATTTCAGTCTGCAGGACAAAAAAAAAAAAAAAAAAAAAAAAAAAAAAAATAGAAAAGTGAGAGAGAGATTTATTTGAAGCTTGGGTAGGTCTGGATTTTCAGTGTCTACAACTTCCCTCCCCCCTAAAATAACATTTCAGCCACGGGGAGGGAAACTTCAGGCCAAGTTTTACAACTCAAGCACATGCAGAAGTGCTTAAGCAACTGCTGCCTTGGAAATGAACTCAGATTTCAGGGGGAAAAAGAGAATTTGGGGACACTGAGGGGTCTAGAGGTGCTCTGGCACCTCCTTGAGTTACTGTCTGCAGGTTAAAGCAGCACCACGGGGAAAAAAAAAAAAAGTATAAGATATATATATAAAATATTTATATAAAATAAATATATATCTTATAAATAAATATAAATAAATATAATTAATATAATTAATATAATATAATATAATATAATATAATATAACATAATAATATAAATATATTTATATTTATTTTATATAAATAATATATAAATATATTATATTATATATTATATATTATATATTATATATTATATATTATATATTATATATTATATATTATATATTATATATTATATATTTATTATATATTATATATTTGTAATATTTTTTAAAATATATATATAAAATAGAGATAGATAAAGAGTTATTGGGGCACTGTCAGCCTCTCCTCATCAGCAGCAAATTAAAAAGAAAAAAAAATTAATAAAAAAAAAATAATTACAACCATGGGGAGGCTCCAGAGATTGGGATGGGCATGAGTTTTTCCTGGTGGCCAGGGCACTGGGAATGACTGCAGGGTCACTCTGGGATGTTTTGGAATACCAGTGAGGTGTGAGCACAGGGACATCCAGCTCTGGGGGGTGTTTTATTCTCCAGAGTGAGCTGGGTCTGAACACACCCCCAGGGCATGAACTGCTGCAGGGGGTTTGGTTTTGGTTTTGGTTTGTTAATCTGATTTTCCCAAGTCATGTTTGTCTTTCAATGTGATTTTACAGAGGTGTGTTCAGCTGTTTGAAGTGGTGTAACAGTGTCAATATTCAAATATTCAGACATTGAGCTGGTTGGTTCTGTCAGGTCTGAAGGAAGTGCCAAGGTCCCCACAGGGAAGAATTTCCACAGCTCCTGGATTCCCTCCCCAGCTAAAAACCACATTAAACCACAACATTCTCCACCCTCGTCTCTGTGAATAAATTTAAATTTTTAATTTAAACATTTAAAAATTATTATCAAAATTACACTCAACATACAACCCAGAGCAATAAAAACTACTCAATTAAACAGAAGGAAAACATTTCTTACACCAA
Organism: Muscicapa striata striata; assembly: GCA_030060385.1. Lineage (NCBI taxonomy): Eukaryota > Metazoa > Chordata > Aves > Passeriformes > Muscicapidae > Muscicapa > Muscicapa striata. The sequence goes on along the minus strand of JAREIS010000073.1, from coordinate 3,505 downwards.
CCTCCACCCCTAGACATTCCACTATAATTACAGTTTATATTGTACTTAATCTTATGACTCCATTCTTGCTTTGCCCTTTATTTCTCCTAATTAATCTTTATCTCCCAGCTTCCATCAGTTCCCCAGCATCTCCACCAGAAGATGTTTTGGTTAAAGTGGGCAGAAACACCAATTGAGTGAAGTGGTTTTGGTTTCCTAATCTGAATTTTCCCAGGGCTTGTTTGTCTTTAAATGTGATTTCACAGAGGTGTGTTCAGCTCTTTTAAATGGATTAACAGGGTGTCAATACTCAAATATTCAAATACTCAAATATTCAAATATTCAAATACTCAAATATTCAAATATTCAGCTGGTTGGTTCTGTCAGGTGTGAAGGAAGTGCCAAGGGAAGAACTTCCACAGCTCCTGGATTCCCTCCCCAGATGCTCTTTTTACATCAGCCTCTCTCAGCAGGACAAAACTGGGGGGATAATTTGGTTAATTTGGGTTAATTTGGTTAATTTGGGTTAATTTGGAGTTGGCTGGAGCTGTCTGTGGCACAAGGAACCTGAGGGAGGGGGCAGCTCCATCACTGCATCCATTCATGTGGATTGTGGGGTTTGTGTTTCTCTTCTTGGGGTTATCTGGAAAATAATTTCCTTCCAGCAAGTGGGAACACAGGGAGGGATTTATGGGATAAAACAAGAAGGGAGATGGATCCTGTGAACACACACTTCTTTTGGGAAAGCAGCTTTGGGTACAAGCAGGCTTTAATGTAAAATCTCTTTTTTTTTTTGGCGAATTCCTTCTCCCAGCAGGCATTCCCTGCCCTTTGGATGTGCCAGCTCTGCCCTGGGGGATTGCTGCAGTGGGGATCCCAGCCCATTCCCAGCCTGGGCTGCTCAGGGGATGCTGCAGGCAGGGAAGGGCTGGGAGCAGCCCCAGAGCAGGGCTGGCATCAGCAATAAAGCCCAGGGAGCTCCCTGCAGCCCTGAGCCCCAGAGCTGGGCTTTACTGAGCCCCAGCACCACCCCTCTGCACCCCCAGAGCTGCCAGCTCATGCAGAAACAAGGATTTCTTTCAACACCCCAGGAAAAAAAAAAAAATGAAAAATAACCCCCAGCTCATCCAGAGCCCACCCTGGCTCCCACCCACCATTCCTGCCTGGGGGTGTTTGCCAGGGAGAGAAAAACCCCAGGAAAAAAATAATGAAAAACAACCCCCAGCTCATCCAGAGCCCACCCTGGCTCCCACCCACCATTCCTGCCTGGGGGTGTTTGCCAGGGAGAGAAAAACCCCAGGGCAGCTGAGCAGGAGCTGGGCATGGATGTGCTCCCATCCCTCCTCTCCCATCCCAGCAGGAGTTTTTATATCCCAATAAACTGAAGGAATTCTGCACTTCCCCAGTAGCACTGGGCTCCTGTTGTGGGGGTTTTGGGGAGGCATTTTGGGGTGGGGAAGGAGGTGCTGGGTGGGAGGGATGGACTCTGCACATCCCACTGGGAGCAGGGATGGCACTGCTGCCTTTGGTGTGGAATTGTCTTGTCCAGCTTCCATTCAGCTCCTCCCTTCCCCCGTGGAAATCCCTCCAGAGGTCCAACCCCTGCCTGGCTTGAGGGAATTTGGGATTGAGGGATTTGGGATGTGGCCCTGGCTGACCCCAGTGAGCTGAGCTGCTTCTGTGGAAGGGACCAAACAGGGACAAATCTGTGGGATCAGGGGACAGAGCTGGAACCTTGGCTCTGTTGTGGGCTCACTGCACTGAGGGATTCATTTCAGGTCACCCTGAAAAAAAAAAAAAAATCAGCTCCCAGTCTGGGAGTTAAGTCAGGCTTTAAGAGTGTGAGGAGCTGCCAGGGCTTGAAGTTGTCCCCTTTGGAAACATTCCAAAGGAAATTCCCCAGGCTGGGACTTCAGCTGCCCCTGCACTGGAAGATATTCATGGACAATTCCAATATTTTGGATTCAAGGGATTGGTGCTGGCTGACTTGGAAGGATGGGGGAGAAGGAACCCATGTCCTGGAATTTCCAAGGTTGGATTCTCTGGATTGTTCCTTGCCTTGAGCTCAGTGAGAGGTGCTGGGAGGGGAACATCCTGGCAGAATCCAGCCTGGATTCACCCCCTCTGCCATTTAAGCAAAGAAATTTCATCAAAACTCCTGGTGAGCCCTTTTTAGTGAGTGTGGGTGGTGAGAAACACGAAATTTCCCAAATAAAATCAGCAAAATGCTGGGTGGCAGCCCTGGTTCCCTCAGCTTCCTTAAAAACCCAGCTCTTAATGGATCTGCTGGAAAGTTTTTGAGATGCTGTTTGAAGTCTGGACCAGTTTTATGTTTTATGCAGGAATTTGGCCACAGGAAGTCTCAGTTCTTTCACGTATTTTGTATCAAAATCCCTTTATAGACCAAATAATCCCTTTTCCCCCAGACTGCTCCAACCTGCTCATGCTGCTGAGGCATTTCTGTCTGAAATAGAAATCTGTAGCTTTTAAAAATTATTATTATTTTTATTTGGTTAAATTTCTGGGCTTTTGCTGTTTTCCAGGGACATTTTCATGGGGAAATCCCCAGGAATTTCGAGGGGTTGGGGTTCATGAGGAGCTGGGAAGGCACTGAACACAAACGAGCTGAGCTGTTGGTGCTGCTGGAGCTTTGGCTTCTCTTCCAACGGTGTGTAAAGAGCTAAATACAGGAAAAAAAAATATTTGGGGAGAGAGGAGAAAAAGGAGAAAAAGGAGAAAGAGGAAACCCCACATTCCAGCCAAAATCCTGCAATTTTCACTCCAAAATACCCCCAAATCCATAAAAATTCCACCCAAAAAAGCCCAAAAATTCACACAGAAAAAGCCCCAAAATCCTGAAAACTCAAGGGGTGGGATCAGTATTCCCAGTATATCCCAGTATAGTGCCAGGCTGGACTGGTCACCCCTGGATCTTGTAGCCTCTGCCCAGCCACTATTCCAGGAGGGAACTCTGCATCTTTTGCCCATTCCCAACTCTGTGGTTCAGATTCCAGCCAGGAAAATCCTTCCAGGGCAGCCTGGGGTGTGCAGAGTGGAGCATCCCTGTGCTCTGCTCCCAGCTTTTCCAGCCAGAAACCTGAAAGAAACTGCACAGAGCCATCCCCATCCCACAGAATCGTGGAATGAAGGTGGGAAAGAGCTTTGGGATCATGGAATTCACCAAGCTGTGCCCCATCCCCACCTTGTCCCCAGCCCAGAGCTCTGGGTGCCACCTCCAGGAATTGCTGGGACACCTCCAGGAATGGGCACCCCAAACCTCCCTGGGCACTTCCAATTCCTGAGCCCCCTTTCCATGGGGAAATTCCTGCTGATTCCAGCCTGAGGCCGTTCCCTGGAGCAGAGCCCGACCTGGGGCTGTCCCCTCCTGTCAGGGAGTTGTGCAGAGCCAGAAATTCCCCCTGAGCCTCCTTTTCTCCAGGCTGAGCCCCTTTCCCAGCTCCCTCAGGATTCCTTGGTCCTCAGCCCCTTTCCCAGAACCCCAAACGATCCAAATTACACTCTCAAA
>JAREIS010000070.1:5990000-6238951 GCA_030060385.1 Muscicapa striata striata | reverse complement strand
GCTGGATTTATAGCAGTGCTGGTGGGTGGGACAGGCCCCAGTTGCTGCTGGCACAAGTGCCCTGGGCCAAGGCAGGAGTGCCCCGTGGGTGTGGGGTGCTGGGGCTGCCCCTGGTCCCTCCCTGCTGCAGGGGCAGAGGCTGAGGTGCCTCCTGGGGCTGTTGCAATCCATGGCACCGTTGTGCCCATGCAACACCTCTTGTGACACACAGTGGCAACGGGCTGGGCAGGAGAGGGATGGGATGGAGAAAGGAGAGTGATTCATGGTGGGAAGAGGAGAAATGAGGAAATGGCTTGCTTCTTCGTGTCCTCTCATTTTATTGATGTTATAAATACTCAGAGTGGGATGTGGAAGATAAGATTGTATACTGCAAATTTGCTCTGCTTTGTACAGTGAGAGGAAATCTTTACCTCTTATTTCAGAGCAACATGTTTGTCTTCATAGATCGTCAAGAAGAAATAAAATTTCAGGATTAGCAGAGGGGAAAGAAAGGCCACAGCAGGTAGGGTTGATATTAAGATCTCTCACCAAACTCTCCAGGTCTAGTAAGAAATGGCAACAGAGTATTTTGGTGTTGGTCTCTTCTCGCAGGTAACAATTGACATGACTGGAGGAACAGGACTGGATTGTACCTAGCAAGGAGTAAACTGGAAATAGATTTGGGACTTGGGCACAAGGATAGTGCTGGGCTTTGCAGTGCTGGGGGAATGGTTGGATTTGATGGCCTTAAAGGGCTGTCCTGAAATTAATGATTCTTTCATTATCTGTGTCTTTGAAGAGAAAACCTTCAGTGAAACAGGCAGGGGCCACATTGCACCCATACACACGAGGACATGGACACACACAGGTATTGAACCACTGAGAAAATCAAATGCCTGAGGTTTGCTTTGCACGCAGGGAGAGGTCCCTCCCTTAATGGAGCAGAGCAGTGACACTCCAGCCTGCCTAGGGTAGACAGAGAGGAGAAAACAACCTGTTTATAACCTCTGGGGAAACAAACTGGGACATTTGCAGCCTCTGGTCAATTGGAGTAATTCACATGTCACCCAGCACAGGAGTTGCATGGCCTCATCCTCCTGTAAGTCCATTCTGCTGGGATGGGGTGTGGGGCAGCAGAGGCAGAGCAGGGAGGGCTGTGGAGCAGGAACAGGACAAGGAGGAGCAGCAGGGACAGCTCCTGTGGGTCACCATGGCCATGCCCACCCGAGGGACACAGCCCCAGCACAGCTGTGCACATGAGGCCGTGGCTGTCAGGGACAAGGGACATGTGGCACTGTCAGGAGCAGCACAGGGATCGCAGCTGGCCCAGAGGGAGAATTGGCAGGGCAGCTGCAGCACAGGCAGCCAGGCAGCCCGGCCCAGCAGGCACTGCCAGGCTCAGCGTCCCCAAATGTGGCCAGGCAGGAGCATCCCCAGGGACACAGGCGCTGCTCAGCCCCAGCACCATGCCCAGGGCCTTGTGCTGCCACCAAGGCAGTGCCACCCCCAGAGGCAGCAGGCACAGCCCCTGCAGCAGCAGGACACGCACACACGGCCCAGCCCTGCAATGCCAAAGTGCTCCAAGTCTTTATTCAAGGCGGGAAAAGCAGCCCCTGCCCCAAAGAGCCCGGGGCTGGCAGCACAGGGCTCCAGCCCAGCAGCACCCAGCAGGAGCAGCTGCCACTGCTGCTGTCAGCCCAGCTGGGCACGGCACAGGCAGGGAGGGCAGGGGACAGCAGCACAGGGGGCCACGACACAGAAGCCAAGGGCTTTTCCTTCTTCAGGGTTTCAACCACGCACACTGTAGGAATAAAGCAGACAGGCAAAAAAAGAAAGTTCTGGTGAGAAATAAACTTTTGACAGTGTTATAAATGTATGACATGTTGTTGGCTTTTTGCAAGTATCGGGATAAATGCTGTATGTATAATGTTAAAATAGCATTTCTATATGGATATAGTCTTTGTCAACAGTAAAAGTTAGACATAAGTTTTTTAGAGATAGTATGCTTAAACTACCTGCCCAGTCAGGATAACAGCCCGTGAACAAGTGATGGGGACCCCGCAGCTGACACAACAATTATCAACACTCAAAACACCTAGACCACCACTCAAATTAAAAACAATTAAAAAAAAAGTAAAATTACAAGCCAAGAAACACTCATGCTCTAAAAAAGCAAACCCAAAAAGTAGCCATGCTTAACAGTTCCCAAAAACATTTAACTACGCATAAAAGTCTATAAATATGTAACAAATAAATAAAGTGTAAAACGTATCTAAAAAAGTGTTCCTAATGCAGCTGTGTGCTTTTGGCAGCATGCCAAGCACCCGGCCGTTTTAACCCTTTGCTTTATGTTTATCTCCTATTGTGTTTTTATTAAACCTTTTAATTCTCCCAGAACAGTAAACCATGTTTTTCACAACAGGTATTTCCATGGGCATTCCTTCACCCAGGAATGCAGACCTTACCGTTTGCAGCATATGGTAAAGGCTGAGCACTTTCCAATAGGTCTTGTGGGGGGACGACACTTCCAATAAACACAGTACCCTCCTAGTAGCTGGCATGCATTTTTAATTCCTGTTTTCATGGGGAAAGATGGATACAGGGCCATTAAATAAAAACCTGGGGAGAGCAGTTTGTAGCTGCAGGAAGGGTGACATTCCCCATGCATTTCAAGCCAGTAGAAGGGCTCAGCTTCAACCTCCCCACAGCCACATCTTTAATTTCAGGTATGACTCTCTTCCCCTAAATTAGGAGCATGCCAGAACAGAATGGGAAGGACCAGTGTGAGATTGAGAAAGAGCTGTGCTGTCTCCCCATCTGCATTCCCATCTCTGCCTGGACCAGCACAGCTGGCTAGCAAAGGACTCCTCTCAGAATCACAGAATAAGCCAATTGGAAGGGACCCACAAGGATCACTGAGTCCAACTCCTGGCCTTGCACAGCTCCATCCCCAAGAGTCACACCATGAGCCCATGAGTACTGTCTGAATGTTCATGGAACTCTGTCAGTTGCACACCTGGTGCTGTGACCACTGCCCTGGGGAGCCTGATCAGTGCCCAGCCACTGTCTGGGTGAAGAACCTCTTCCTGATCCCCAACCCAGATCTTTCCTGACACAGCTTCAGGCCGTTCCCTGGGGTCCTGTCACAGGTCACCACAGAGAAGAGGTCAGTGTTTGCTCCTCTTCTTCACCAATAAGTTGTAACTGCAATGAGGTCTCTCCTCAGTCTCCTCTTCTCCAGGCTGAACAAGTCAAGTGGCCTCAGCCACTCCTCACACAGCTTCCCCCCAAGGCCTTCACCATGTTTGTTGCCCTCCTTTGGACTCTTAGAGAGTTTAATGTCTTTTTAATATTGTGGTGTATAAAACTGCCCCCAGGACTCAAGGTGAGTCTGCCTCAGTGCAGAGCAGAGTAGGACAATCCCCTCCCTCTCCCTGCTGATGATGCTGTGCCTGATGCCCCCAGAACAGGGATGTCCCTCCTGACTACCAGGGCACTCCTGGCTTGTGTTCAACTTGCCATCAACCAGGATCCCCAAGTCCCTTTCCTTGGCATAGTTTTCTAGCATTTTCCCAGGGGACCTTAGTCACTAATTCCCAGAGCAGCCTGAAGTCAGCTCTCCTCATGTCCTGATTTGAGGTTTTGAGGTTTTTCTTCCTGTCAAGGGGGTTTTAACATCGATGTGATCACTGTGGCTAGACAGCCCCAACCCCCATTTGGAGAGGATCAGGAGACCCTCTCTATTGACAAGCAGCAGATCAAGGAGGGCATCTTTGCAAGTTGGCTTTTTTAGGACCTGTTCCATAAAGCTGTCACCCAGGTTTTTCAGGAATTTCCTAGCTCTGGTTGTCCCAGATGTCTGTGTGATGTTCCCAGCTGATTCCTGGCAAGATAAATCCCCCAAAAGAACAAGGGCAGTTGACTTTGAAGTGTCCCATAGACCCTCAAGGAATAATTCATTGGCTGACAAGAGTTTCCAGGATGTGATGAGGTTCAGGGCTGCTGGATGGATTCCTGAACTCAGCAACTCCCCTGGACAGCTCAGACTCAAGCCCTGGGGTTTTCTTCAGTCAAGGCTGCCTGAGCTTCACTGACATCCCACACCCCTGTCCTGGCTGTGCCATGATTTGTGTGACATCTGAGGGAAAGTCCTTGTGCAACCCTTGCAGGGATCATCCCTTGGGGCAATGAGGTTTTGGGACACTCAGGGGATGAGCCACTGGATAAGAAGTGTCACCTTTGTGCCCCAGGAAACCCTCCCATTCAAAAACCCCCAGGGCTCTCTGCCATCCCTGTGCAGGGCATGAGAACACAAAGAGAGTCCCAAACAGGAACAGCTGGGTGCAGGCTTGGAGCCTGAAACCAAACCCTCAGAACAAGTCAGGATGCTATTTCCAGGACCTCTGTCCAACTGAAATTTGTGTCCTATTGGGAGATCTCTCAAAAAGCATCCCAAGCCCCCCAGACATTTGCATCCTTCCTACTAACAGTCACTTCAGGGAAATGGAAAACAGATGTAATGGAGGATCACACCTCCCACATCTTCCCCTTCATGTTCTCACCTGCAGCACCCTGGACCAACAGGAGGATCAGGGGGAAGAGCAGGAACAGGATCTTCATGGCTGCTGCCTCTCCCAGGTCTTCACAGGGCTGCAGAGGGACACCAAGGCAATGGGGACAAGCAGGAGCCCAGGTGGGGCAGGAGCCTGGGCTCTCTGGTTCATCAAATCCAAAAAGGGGGTTTGCTGCTTCCAGGCACAGCTGATGATGGTTCCTCTGCTGCTTGGTTAAAAACTGTTCTTAGGTCTGGGCCACACTCCAAAGCTCAGGAGTGTTTCATGTCTCAGTCTCTTGGAAATAGAGGACCCAAGCTGATCCTTTTCCATTATTTGCCTTGAAAGTTTTACTTCCCCAGACAACTGATGGCACTGCTGACCTGGGGCTAAATGTTGCCAATTCAACCAAAACAATGGCCAGTGAAGTTTGGAATTGCAGAGGAAAAGTTGCCATCATAAGTTACAGATCTAAAGGAGAGTTACTCCCTCAGGCTTCATGTACACACTGCAAACACCCTGACCAATGCCCTCTGCCTCCATGGGATCAAAACATCCTCCCAGCTCAGCTTGACAGTGCCCATCCCCAACTCCAGAGCATTTTTAGGATTCCCAGCCAGGACATCCCCCAGCCCCACACTTGCTGCCCCTCCCATGGGCAGCACCAACCCTGTGAGCTGCCAGAGGGTGGGGAAGTGTCTTGGTGTCCAGAAATGGAAATAGAAATCAACCTTTAGAATTATTGAAAGCCTGAAATATTGGGGAATTTCTGTAGTGTTGTGGGAATAGAATTTCCACAATCTTTTTTTTCCAAGGAAAGTCCCCATTACCCCAGCAAATATCTCAGCTCCCTCCTGCAGCATCAAGGCATCAGCCCAGTCTCTCCTACACTAAGGCTTAGAGCTGAGACCCTGTGCTAGCAGGATTCCAGAGAGAGACCCCACACTCACCTGCCTGGAGAAGGTCTGGGTGTTCAGGCAGCAGCAAACCCAGCAGGAATGGCTGTGTGCAGATGGCCTTGGGGCCAGGGAATGCTGCTGTGCCCCAAACAGGCTGGATTTATAGCAGTGCTGGTGGGTGGGACAGGCCCCAGTTGCTGCTGGCACAAGTGCCCTGGGCCAAGGCAGGAGTGCCCCGTGGGTGTGGGGTGCTGGGGCTGCCCCTGGTCCCTCCCTGCTGCAGGGCAGAGGCTGAGGTGCCTCCTGGGGCTGTTGCAATCCATGGCACCGTTGTGCCCATGCAACACCTCTTGTGACACACAGTGGCAACGGGCTGGGCAGGAGAGGGATGGGATGGAGGAACAGATCTGTGCTGTAGAGGTGAAGGGAGCTTGTGGTGACAGCTCCAGGGTCAGTGCCAGGACAAGTGAGAACCCACTGAGCAAACCCATTGCAGGCAGGGATGATCTGAACATCCCTCACCAAACTCTGCAGGTCTGGAAAGCAATGGCAGCAGAAACATTTTAGGGGTTGGTTCTTTCTCCTGGGGTAACAATTGACAGAAACAGAGCAGGTAGCTTCAAGTACTACCAGGGAAGGTTTAGATTGGATATTAGAAACAGTTTCTTGGAAGAAAGGGTGATGAACCATTGAAACAGGGCAGTGGTGCAGTGAACATTCCTGGTAGGATTTAAAAGTTGTGCAGATGTGGCAGTTGAGGACATGGGTTAGTGCAGGGCTTGGCAGTGCTGAGGGAATGGTTGGACTCAACGACATTAAAGAGCTTTCCCAACAATAATGATTCTCTGATTCTCGGGAGGGAAAATCCTTACTGAAACCAGGAGGGTCACGGTTTGCTCCAGCATGCACATGTACATGGACATACATCAAGTGAAATACTCAAAACACAAAGCCAGAGGTTTGCTTTGCACGCAGGGAGAGGCCTCTGCCTTTGATGGAGCAGAGCACTGTCACCCCCTAGACTGCCTGAGACAGGCAGAAAGCAGAAGACAACCTGTTTATTCCCTGTGAGGAAACAAATTTGGACATTTGCAGGCCATGGCCTGCTGAAGTAATTTCTTAGGTCACCCAGCACAGGAGCTCCCACATGGCCTCATCCCCCTGTAAGTCCATTCTACTGGGATGGGTGTGGGGCAGCAGAGGCACAGCAGGGAGGGCTGTGGAGCAGGAACAGGACAAGGAGGAGCAGCAGGGACAGCTCCTGTGGGTCACCATGGCCATGCCCAGCCAAGGGACACAGCCCCAGCACAGCTCTGCACATGAGGCCGTGGCTGTCAGGGACGAGGGACATGTGGCACTGTCAGGAGCAGCACAGGGATCGCAGCTGGCCCAGAGTGAGAATTGGCAGGGCAGCTGCAGCACAGGCAGCCAGGCAGCCCGGCCCAGCAGGCACTGCCAGGCTCAGCGTCCCCAAATGTGGCCAGGCAGGAGCATCCCCAGGGACACAGGCGCTGCTCAGCCCCAGCACCATGCCCAGGGCCTTGTGCTGCCACCAAGGCAGTGCCACCCCCAGAGGCAGCAGGCACAGCCCCTGCAGCAGCAGGACACGCACACACGGCCCAGCCCTGCAATGCCAAAGTGCTCCAAGTCTTTATTCAAGGCGGGAAAAGCAGCCCCTGCCCCAAAGAGCCCGGGGCTGGCAGCACAGGGCTCCAGCCCAGCAGCACCCAGCAGGAGCAGCTGCCACTGCTGCTGTCAGCCCAGCTGGGCACGGCACAGGCAGGGAGGGCAGGGGACAGCAGCACAGGGGGCCACGAGACAGAAGCCAAGGGGATGCTCTTCTCAGCAATTTCAGGGTTCATCCCCAGATACTGTGGGAAGAAAAGAGACAAGCACATCAGCTGGTGTAACTTCCCCTGCCACTGTGTCCCCCTGCCCTGCAATGCCCAGGTGTGGGGCAGCAGCCTCAGGCTCAGGGCAGGTGAGGTGCAGTCCTTAGTGCAGGCAGGCTGGAGCTGGGCTGTGTCAGTGCTGGCAGCCCTGGCTCCAGCTCTGTGCAGGTGCAGCAACACCTGCATCATGTCCTCGCTGCTGCCCAAGGACAGGGAATGTTTCTCTCTCTTGTGGCTTTGGTGACTGGGGAGGCTCTGGCTGATGTGAAGTTAGTGCAGTCCAACTGAAGGCAGCTCCAAAACCCACAAGGGCTTTTCCCTTCTCTTTTGGGCATCTTAGACTAATTATAAAAGCAGGGGTGATTCTATGAGGTATTGGCTAGAAAGAAATTTGTAACAGATCCCTTTGGGTGAAAAAATGGACACCCTTCTGGCAGGGATCTGGTCCTTACCTTTTGCAACACACACTAAATCTTGAGCATTTTCCAACAGGTGTTGTGGGGTAGCGACAACCCCAAAGGTGCAGAATCCCCCTCTGCGCCTGCAGGCCAATTTATTTCCTGTTTCCATGGACAAAAGTACACAGAAATAATTTCAGGAGTAATACTAATACACCCAGCTGATGGATAAGAAAGGGACACATCTGTCCCCCAGGAAATGCCACTATCCAGACTTCCCCTGGGGCTCTCTGCCATCCCTGTGCAGGGCAAGAGAACACAGAGAGAGTCTCAAACAGGAACAGCTGGGTGCAGGCTTGGAGCCTGAAACCAAACCCCATGCTGAGCTACAGATCAAGCCAGGATTCTGTCTCCATGGGATCTCTCCATCCCAAATTGTTGTCAAGTTGGAAACTCACATGAGAAACCTCTTTGACCACAACCCTCTGTTACCTTCTTGTCACTCCCACAAACACAGTCTCTTCCAAAGACACCGAATTCCCACTGCTGGGTGCTCACACTTTCCCCCATTCCCCTTTTCCCCTCTCACCTGCAGCACCCTGGACCAGCAGGAGGATCAGGGGGAAGAGCAGGAACAGGATCTTCATGGCTGCTGCTTCTCCCAGGTCTTCACAGGGCTGCAGAGGGACACCAAGGCAATGGGGACATGCAGGAGCCCGAGGGGGCAGGATTCCACACTCTCCCCACACTCACCTGCCTGGAGAAGGTCTGGGTGTTCAGGCAGCAGCAAACCCAGCAGGAATGGCTGTGTGCAGATGGCCTTGGGGCCAGGCAATGCTGCTGTGCCCCAAACAGGCTGGATTTATAGCAGTGCTGGTGGGTGGGACAGGCCCCAGTTGCTGCTGGCACAAGTGCCCTGGGCCAAGGCAGGAGTGCCCCGTGGGTGTGGGGTGCTGGGGCTGCCCCTGGTCCCTCCCTGCTGCAGGGGCAGAGGCTGAGGTGCCTCCTGGGGCTGTTGCAATCCATGGCACCGTTGTGCCCATGCAACACCTCTTGTGACACACAGTGACAACGGGCTGTGGGGCCAGCTGGGAAACCCTTGGGATGGGCACAGGAACTGGTGGGTGCAGGCTCAGGCACCAGGGCAGTCCTGGGGCAGCAGAATCCTTCTTTCACAATATCACCTCTGCAGTGGTTTGGGTTTGAAGGGACCTGAAATATCACCTCTTTCCATCCCCTGCCTTGGATAGGGACACCTTCCACTATCCTAAGTTGCTCCCAGACTCATCCAACCTGGCCTTGAGCAGTTTCTGGGATGCTACAGCCACAGCTTCTCTGGGAAACTGTGCCAGAGCCTCAGCACTCTCACAGGGAAGGATTTCATCCGAATATCCTTTCTAACCCTGCACACTGTCTGTGTGAAACCATTCCCCCTTCTCCTATCCTTTTCCTATGTCACTTCTCCTCTGATTGAATAATCAATTGGCATGGGATGTGCAAAAACTCACAGAATGTGGAAAACAAATATAGACACTGCAGGAATATTTTATTAGACAAGATGTTTGTGCACCTGACATTTCAGGGGGATAAACAGGGCTCTCTCTCTCTCATGGCTCTTCTGATAAAGTGAGAGCAACACCAGCATAGATGGTAAGTTCATAAACCAGGTGATACAACAAAACTGTGACTCCTAATGCCAACCCAGGTGAATAAATACAAGCTGGATGCAGCCATCACTTGTGGATCCAGTGAGTTTGATGCCAGCAATGCCACTGGGAGAAGTGACATCCTTGCCAGGCAGCAGGGTCAGTGCCCTGTGCCCAATTTAGCAGCTTCCTCTCCAGGTGTTTGGAAGAACAACCTGATCCCTACAAACCCAGCTGAGCTATTGGGGATTTGGCAGTGGAATCTGGCATCTCAACATTTTCTGCTTCACAACCCTGAGATGTGAAGTCACAGTGACAAGGTGTCAATCATAAAAAATGTGGGAGATGGATTCTGCATGCTCAGCAGAAGCAGAGGCAGCACCTGCACACATTACTGATGGTGGGCTTTACTGGGAGGGTTTTTTAAAGGTACTCAGTAAATATTCCACTCTGTGCCAGAGCAGCAGGTTGGTGCTGGTTTCCAGTGAGCAGGGTCTGTGTGTGTGTTCCTGGATGTGTCCCTGTGTCCCTGGATGTGTCCCTGTGTCCCTGGATGTGTCCAGCAAACCACAGCACCACAAGGCCATTGCACAAGGCAGGATGACACAAGACCCTGGGCTGGAATCCTTCTCAGAGGTGTCCCAAGAGAAAACTGAAGCCTCCTTTTCTCTGGTGCAGGGGGAGAAACGGGAACAGGAACTTTTGGGCTACTGGTGAGTCCAGCCTGGCCTCTGTGCTGTCCCCCTCCTGATGCTGCAAGAAGCAGCAGGAAAGATAAAAATGAATTGAATGTATGGAAAAATGGAGGGTTTAACTGAAGCTCCAGTGCAGCTGTCATAAAAACATGATCTATATTAAAAATAAAGCAGGGTCAAGGCCTTTATGAAATAGCATCTCTTTTATTAACAGGGGTTACATGGAGGCACTACACCTGCTGCTGCTGCCACCAGGTCAACATGTTGAGAAGGTCTTCCAGCAGTCCTGTCAACTGGTGGGATTGGGAGTTCCTTTCCTTGCAAATACGCTGAGAACGTCTCAGTGACTCATTGGTCTGGAGGTGTCACTCTTCTTAACCACTCCTTAGCTCGTGGTAATTAAACAGTTTCAAGGGGCACATTGCAGGTGACTTAGCTTGTTGGGGGATGTGGTCTGTGGACTTGGGTTTGGTGCTCTTTGACTATTTTTGTGAAGTCTCTCCTTAGAGAAAACTTCCAGTAATGGGGTACTGGGTAACTTCTGGAGTTTTACATATGGGGTGTTGCTAACCTGATAGACAGGCAGGCAGCAGCAAGCTGGAAATAAGGTAAGGGAAAGGGTGGAAATGGGAGGTAACTGGGACAGGGAAATACAATAAACTGGGGTTTGAAGTATATAGGGACTGTACATTTAACTGGGGAAAACAACATAGCAACTTGATCAGAGAACTAGCAAACTAACAAGTGGATAAAACGATAAGGTAAGCAACAATCTTTTTAACTCTTCTAACAGCTCTTGTTAACACTTCTTAACTGGGACTATAGAAGAGCTAGTAAGGGTAAGAAGTAAGATGGGAACTGTTTCGAGCAAAGGGGCAAGGTAGGGGTATAGAGAGGCGGGAAGGAGAGGACGAAACCCCCAGTAGTCCTGGACAATTTTTGGAGTGGGAAAGGAAGAAAGTATAAAGGATTGGACCGTTAAGATGATAAGATGTGGAAGTATGGCTACGCTGGAACTACCTGAAGGTGGCAAATGGGAGTCGGGACCTTGTGCCAATTAATCCAACATCTTCGAGCCGAGTCCCAGCTTTCCCAGTTAGATATGCTATGCTGGAGGGCAGGGCGCAAGAGATGAGAAAGTCCATTCTGTAAATTAAGCAGAAGAAACTAAAGAGAGAGTAGATATAACAAATGGGATCCTTAGCATCTCCGCCTCCTCTTCCTCCTAGTATCCGACTTAGCTAGGCCACAGAGCAAATGCCATGCTTCCAGCTCTAAACTATCCATACCTCCCTTTCCACTCCTCTTCCTCCTGCTCTACCACCAGTTTCTCCTGTTTCAGTTATCCCTCAAATCCCAGATTCTATTCCCACACCTCCCCAGCCAGTTTCTCCGGTTGCAGTTATTCCAAAGCCCCACCTCCTATTCCCCAAACCCCACAACCAGTCTCTCCCACCCCGGTCACTCCACATGTCCTGAACCTGGCGTCCCCAGCTCAGACGGTTCCTACAGTCAACATCCTACCATCCCCATCTCCGGTAACCTCGGCCGCTCCACCTCTCTCGTCCCTGGACATACCGTTACCCCCTTTAAGTTGGGATCCCGAGTTGGGGAAGGCTCCCGTAAACGTTGGTGTCCAAGAACACCCTTACTTTACAAGGTCGAAAGTAAAAATGTACCCTTTAAGAGAAGTTCCGATGGGAGGTATGAGTGGGGGAATAGGGCTGGTTGATGTTCCCCTCACTACCTCAGAAGTAAGAAATTTTAAGAAAGAAATGGGCCACTTGATAGAAAATCCCATAGAGGTGGCCAACCAAATTGATCAGTTCCTAGGGACAAGTATATATATACGTGGAAGGAAATGAACTCTATACTGAACATACTGTTCAATCCAGAGGAGGTCCGGCTGATTCGTTCATCCGCAATTAAAATCTGGGAACGCGAAAACAGGGCGGGTCCCCCAGGAGAATATAAACTTCCACTATTAGACTCTGGGTGGCAACCCAATGTGGATATGGACAGACGGAGCATGGAGGAGTATAGGAGCCTCATGATAAAAGGAATAAAGGAGGCTATCCCGCGCTGTACCAACGCCAAACTAGCTTTTGACATTACACAGGAAAAGGATGAAACACCTGCCACCTGGCTCAATAGGCTGAGAAAAAATCTACAGCAATATTCACATATCGACCCAGATACACCCGACGGGCAAACTTTTCTAAAAATGTAATTTGTATCAAAATCGTGGCCAGACATCAGGAGAAAGTTAGAGAAAATAGAGGATTGGCAGATTAAAAATATTAATGAATTATTAAGGGAAGCCCTGCGAGTGTATCTGAGAAGAGAGGAGGAGAAAATAAATCCAAGGCCAGAGTCATGGTGGCAGTGGCAAGAGAGAGCGTGAAGGATCTCATTAACCCCAGTACTTCGAGAACTCCACAAGAAGCGTGACCGAAGATAACAATGAATCAAGGGGGGGCGGTAGAGACACCTTCAGGAAGTCGAGTTGCAGCCCAGCCAAGTCAACAGCAAGTGCCTAGGAGATGTTATTACTGCGGAGAGACAGGACATATCAAAAAATACTGCAAGGAAGTGCCTGTCGATGAAGCCATAGCAAAAGAGCAAGAGTTGTTAGAGAAAATCTTGCGAGGGGATAACGATACAGAATAGGGGTGTCATGGTCTCTTCACGATGGGGGACCCTTTAAAATATCTCGAAGAGCCCATTGTAAATTTGGAAGTGGGCCCCCACCACCAAGAAGTGACTTTTGTTGTAGATACAGGAGCAGATCGTTCGAGCTTTTCCGAGCCCCCGATTGGAACAATAGGACACAAAACATGTGAAGTTTTGGGAGCTGGGGGTAAGCCATTTAAGGCAAATCTTATTGAAGATGTGGAAGTCAAAGGAAACTTTCGCCAAAAAGTGGCAGATTTCATCTACCTACCATGGCTAGGGGGGAATTTGCTGGGTCGTGATTTACAGGTGGAATTCGGGATTGGAGTAATCCCGAAAAATGGTAGGATGGTTGTGCAAATGATGGCCCTGTCCACCCGAGATCTGGGGGAGATAAACTCTGAGGTATGGGCCATGGAAGGGAAGTGTGGTCAGCTGAATATTCCCCCAATTAGACTCGAGATGCAAACGGAAGGACCCCCAGTCAGGGTGAAACAATACCCAATGTCCATGGAAAGCAGATGCGGGCTAGCACCTATAATCTCACACCTATTAACTGAGGGAATTCTAGAACCATGCATGTCCCCTCATAACACCCCAATTTTGGCAATTAAAAAGGCTGAAGGTAAATATCGATTAGTACAAGATCTGAGGGAAGTAAATAAAAGGACAAAAACGAGACATCCAGTAGTCACATACCCCTATACTCTATTGAGTCTGGTCCCGAGGGAACATGCATGGTTCTCAGTAATAGACCTCAAGGACGCCTTTTGGACCTGCCCCTTAGCCGAGGAGAGTCGCGATTGGTTTGCCTTCGAGTGGGAGGACCCCGACACTCGAAGGCAGCAACAATTACGCTGGACGAGGCTACCCCAAGGATTCACGGAATCCCCAAATTTATTTGGACAAGAATTAGAAAAATTATTAGAGCAGTTTACACTGCGTACGGGAGTCCAGATGTTACAGTATGTGGATGATTTATTAGTATCAGGAAAAGAGCAGGATGCGGTTAGGAAAACCACCATCGAACTGCTCAATTTCTTGGGTGCGAAAGGCTTAAGAGTATCAAAGAATAAGCTACAATTTGTAGAATCCAAGGTCACTTATTTAGGCCATATTTTGGAAGCCGGTAGAAAAAAATTGAGCCCAGAAAGGGTGTCCGGAATATTGGCCATTCCGGCACCAAAAACCAAAAGAGACATAAGGAAATTGTTAGGGCTATTTGGATATTGTAAATTTTGGATAGAAGAATTTACACAAAATGTTAAATTTCTTTATGAAAAACTAGTTCAACCCGATCCGATAAATTGGACAGAAGCAGATGATGAATCACTAAAAAGATTAAAGGAAAAATTGACAACTGCGCCTGTCTTAAGCCTCCCAGATCTAAGAAAGGAGTCCGACCTGTTCATCAATGCCGAGGATGGGGTAGCCTATGGAGTCCTTACCCAAACATTCGGGGGACAGAGAAAACCAATCGCGTACGTCTCAAAATTTTTAGATCCTGTAGCTAGGGGCTGGCCAACATGTGTCCAGGTAATAGCAGCCACCACGGTGCTAGTGGAAGAAGCTCGAAAGCTCACGCTCCAGAGAAAGATCATTATACATACACCCCATGATCTCCGAACAGTTCTAAGCCAAAGAGCCCCTAATTGGTTGACAGACTCCTGCATTTTAACGTATGAAGCCATGCTTATAAATACCACAGACTTAGACTGGACTATTGCCAAATGTATTAACCCGGCTCAGTTCCTGAGTGGTGAACCCGAGGAACCCATGGAGCATGATTGTCTAGAAGTTATAAGTTTACAGACTAAAGTAAGGGAAGACCTGGACGATCAACCTCTCCCCTACGGAAGGACGTTGTTTACAGATGGGTCATCAAGCGTGATAGATGGAAAGAGATGGTCAGGTTATGCGGTGGTAGAGAAAAAAGATGGGAACCAACTAGAAGTAATAGATCAAGGGAGATTACCAGCCCACTGGTCCGCCCAGTGCTGCGAAATATACGCATTAAACAGAGGGTTGGACCTGTTAGACCGTGAAGAAGGAACGATTTATACGGATTCCAGGTATGCGTTTGGTATAGCGCATACGTTTGGCAAGATCTGGGAAGAGAGAGGGTTCTTGAACTCAAAGGGGAAGGAACTAATACACAAGGAGTTAATTAAGACTATGTTGGCATCCCTAGAAAAACCGCTTGAGATCGCGATAGTACATATAAAAGGGCATCAAAAAGGGGACAGAGTGGAAAAGAGAGGGAACAGGGCAGTTGACCAAGCTGCCAAAATAGCTGCCAGGATTGCAGAAGGACCGGCGAAAGTATTGAAAATAGATAGTACGACTCCCAGTAATAATGAAAGTCAAACACAAGTGTATAGTGAGTCTGAATTGATGGAAATGAAAGAATTAAACTTACATCAAGATAAGAACGGTAACTGGGTTACAGCCGATGGGAGGAAATACTTAAACAAAGGACTGGCCAGGGCAATGCTAACTGAGATTCATAATCTAACTCATTGGGGAGCTCAAGCAATGAGTGATCACTTTTTGCGAGACCATATCTGCTTGGGAATACATAGTTTAGCCAAAGCTGTTACCAGTGGGTGTCTGAGCTGCCAGAGAACAGAGCAAAAACAGGCGAGAAAACCACCCATGGGGGGAAGAGAGCTAGCTTTGAGACCTTTTCAGAATATACAAATAGACTTTACTGAGATGCCCCCTGCACAGGGATATAAACATCTATTGGTCATTGCAGACCACCTCACCCACTGGGTGGAGGCATATCCCACAAAGAGGGAGACAGCAGATGTAGTCGTTAAAATCCTTGTCGAACAAATTATTCCTCGATACGGAATGGTTAATAACATTGATTCAGACCGGGGCCCCCATTTCACGGCCAAAGTGTTACAAGATCTAGTTAAAGCTATCGGAATAAAGTGGCGGCTGCATACTCCCTGGCACCCCCAAAGCTCGGGGAGAGTCGAGAGGACAAATAAATCCCTCAAAAATGCATTGACCAAATTAGTTCTGGAAACTAAACTAAATTGGCTAAAGTGCCTCCCATTGGCTCTCTTGAGGCTCCGAACAAAACCAAGATCAGACATCGGAATTTCTCCGTATGAAATGTTGTTTGGACTCCCCTTCCTTTTATCTCCCTATAGTACGGGGAGCTATCTGGAAGGGGAGGCAGCTGCCCAAAAATATATTGAAACAATTGGAAAAACATTAGAAGAATTGAGGAAGAAAGGGTATTGTCCTCAAGCCTCTCCCCTAGAGGCAAATATTCATAATATACATCCTGGGGATTGGGTCTTAATAAAGTCATGGAATAACACACCTCTCTCCCCCAGATTTGACGGCCCCTTCCAAGTCCTACTTACTTCGCACGCGGCAGTAAGGACAAAGGAACGTGGGTGGACCCATATCACACGAGTAAAAGGCCCATTACCAAGTGCAGGCATCCCCGTGGACCAGACCCAAAGATCATCCCCAATTGCCCAGTTAAACCTCTCCCCGGACGCAACTTCTCAACAAACTTTGAACCTCCCACAAGATCCT
This sequence comes from Muscicapa striata striata, assembly GCA_030060385.1. NCBI lineage: Eukaryota > Metazoa > Chordata > Aves > Passeriformes > Muscicapidae > Muscicapa > Muscicapa striata. The sequence goes on along the minus strand of JAREIS010000070.1, from coordinate 6,222,655 downwards.
TTCACAAGCCTGACTTCTGATTCTCAGCCGAACCCTGGAGTCACTCCACCGGATTGGACAGCCACTAGAGATCCAAAAACTCTTAAAGTCACCTTAAAGAGGAAGAAAAAGGATTAACCAAAGTGCAGCTTAAACAGGAGCTAAAAGAGTTGTTAGCAGTGGTTACGAGTTATACTATAGTAGTTGATAAGAATTGTTATACTGTACAGGTTGCATTGAAAAGAGTTTGTCACGTTGCAACACTATCCGGAGTGAAATATAATCCCTCACCATGGCAGTTTACATTAAGTACCACCTAAACAAAATTCGCTCATGGGACATTCACCCATCAGACTCCCAAAGACTTAATAGCTGCGGGAGGGGAGGGTATCAGCGAGGAGGAATGGGCCCGGTCGAGGAGAACGATGCCCCAGAGGTCAAGAGGCAAGGCCGAGTGAGATCCGGTAGAGGGGTTCACATCGGACTCTTGGCCGGATGGATAGTATTATACATGGTCCTGAGAGTAGTAATTGGGAATGCCCCAAATGCTACGCGCCAGTCTACGAAGGGGAAAAGAAGAGAAACCTCCTCCAAACCCACACCCAGGTAAATCCCGTTTGTTTTGACCATACCCAATTGGCTACCTGTAGAGAGGGAAAACGAACCTATTGGCTAGCACAAAATTCAGCCTCTTTTAGGCAGCGCCTGATAGGTGAATGCCCCATCAGCGAGTGGTTTTGTATGGAAAACAAGGATTATATGGACCGAGGAGCAGACTTAGTTAAAGAGAAACCTATAACACCAGAGGTTGGGGACTATGAAGGAAACTCAGGGACCAATTTGTTTGTCGAGATGATAGAAAAGATCAGCCAAGAGTTCAATATCACAAATTGCTATGTGTCCGGCAGTACACAGATGGCTGAGGTGTGGCCCTGGGAAGGGATAGGTCTTACACCTTTAGACATTCTCAGATGGAAACATATGAACCCTGGTTTGCCCGATGAAGAGGAAAGAAGGTCTGAAAAATGGAAGTTAAAGTTTAAAATAATTGGGGAAATATGCATCCAAAGGAAAGGGCGGAGATTTCTCACTTATGTGGGGGCCATGCCGTGTAAGAACACTATGATCGTAAAAGGGGGAGTCAAGAAGTGGGTGCCTCGCGAGATAGGGACTGTCTGGACCGCAAATGGGAGTGAAAAAGGCTGTCTATATAACACTGAGTATGCATTGTGCGAATGTCCTGCCTTAGGGAAAAACCCATTCTGGGGAGTACCTGCACTTTCTAACTACTGGCAAAATCCCCTAGATGCTCAAACAGATTGGAGGGCCCCCCCCCCCCATTTGTTTTGGATCTGTGGGAACACCGCCTATACCCAGCTACCTGCGGATTGGACGGGGATTTGTACGGTGGGGGTTATCAAGCCGGCATTTTTCTTGTTACCGAAGGAGTCAGGAGCCCACCTAGGTGTACCCCTGTACGACCCACTATGGAAAGACCACCGGATACGGAGGAGTATCGCCGACCTCCGCAGCACTCAGAAGTGGAAAGGAGATATATGGGACCCCAGAGCGAATTATTAAAACATATGGGCCGGCCACCTGGGCCCAAGATGGGTCCTGGGGTTACAGAACACCAATATACATGTTAAACAGGATCATCCGCCTGCAGGCAGTCCCTGAAATAGTTTCCAACCGGACGGCTCTAGCTCTAGATTATGTCAGCGATCAATTGGCACAGACTAGGACTGTAATATACCAAATAAAGCTAGCCGTGGACTACCTGCTGGCGGATGAAGGAGGGATTTGCGGAAAGTTCAATACTTCTGAGTGTTGCCTTGAGATCGATGACAAGAGCCAAATCATCAAAAATATATCCAAGGAGATCCGTAAAATTGCATACGTAGGGAACCAAAAATGGACACCAATGATAAACACAGACTGGTGGGATAGTTTCTGGTCGTTCGGGGGATCCTGGTGGAAGAAGGTAGGGTATATACTCCTGACTTCCTTTGCCGGCTTCCTAATCCGCCCGTGCTTACTCCCATGTCTAATCCGCCTCATAACATCCATAGTCCAAGCTAACTTTCAAATGCTCCCAGCCCCCAATACCGGGCAAGCCACGGTTTTGAAACTCGACTCCCAAGAGCCAGAAGAGGAAACTGATAGCAGTCCACAAGAAGTCGAGACAGCTAGTACCATCTATAATAAGTTTCAGAAGCTTCGTAGGCTCTATCATGAATTCCTGGATGAACCCGAAACGGCTAATTGATGCGGGATCATGAAAGATCCCAATCAAAGACTTAGAGGGGGGATATTGTAGTAGACACCCAGTTGGAAGCCCTAATAGTTGTAAAGTTGATAATGTGTTATGATTATTGTTCACTTACCTTTTTGGTAGTATTCCTGTATGTAAGCAGACCCTGGTTCTAACTTCCGTTCCTGTTACGAGCCCCAGTTCCCATATTCACTCTCCTAGTTCCCATATCCGCCCTCCTCTGTTACCCCTTCCGCCCTTACCCTTGCCCTATTTCCGGCCGCCTGCCGCTTCGCATGTCAATCTAGAAGCCACGCCCCTCCATGCAAAGTAGCCAGCGCTCCCAGTCGGTCAGTTCGCCAACAGGAAGTCCCGGCCCAAACTAAGGTACTAAGATCAACACAGCTATGAGAGGGATACAGGGAAAATACCTGCGTCAGAGAACTAAGAAAACCCCAAGTTGTCAGCGAAATCTAACTTCTCGTCGACCATCACCTAAACTGTACCCCGGCAAGATGACAACCCCAGACCAAACGAGCTACCATCGAGCAATCCGTGCATGCGCGCGAGGCCGGGACTCCTCTCCACCTATGAAGGCGGACGGAAAATCGGATCTCCGCATCGCGACGGGCGCTGGCTCTCAACAGCGACGGCAGGCGGCAATAAAAGAGCTGATTTTAATAAAGGCCCCCCCATTTATTACCCCAATAAAAGAGCTGATTTTAATAAAGGTGGTGTGTGTGGGGGCGGGATGGGTCTTTGTTAACACACGTGGCTAGCGTTATGGCGACACAGATGTTCCCGGGGAAATCCTGCTTTCAGGAAATCCCCACGGCTGTGCCTGTGCCGGTAAGGAGAGCACACGCTGGGCTGAGCTGGCCGAAGACGTGGGGCCTCCCCGCGCCGCAGAAGCCGGGCAGGTTAGGCGGGATTCCGCAATACCTGCACCCCACGTGCAGCCGCCCTGCACTGTAACTGCCGCCGCCGCCCCGCGGGTTCCGTCCCCCCACGTGGTCTGTGGCTAGCCCATCCAAAAAAACCCCCCTCCCCGGTACTTTGGGGCTAATTTGGGGCCCGCGCCTCCCTCGAGGGGTTTTTACCTTTCTTAGACGAGTTGCGGCCATGATGTGTCCATGGGAAAGTCCCATTCAGGAGACGGCTCTCTCCGAGTCCTGGAGGAGGTATCCGGCTCTGTCCTCCTGTGCCTGGGGCTGTTAAAACAGCTTCGAAGCATAGGAGGTAGCTGAACAGCCCAACCAGCCTTATAAAGCCCTAAAACTGGAACTTCAGCTAAAAGTGGGCTCTTTAAAATCAAGCCCAGCGTTGAGCACCAACTGCTGATACACTGTGTCCCTATCCTAATTATTTAAGATTAGACAGGTAACCAGCAAGAATAGGAAAGACAAAAGAGGCTCCTTCCAGTTCTCAGTTTATTCCTTGCGGAGGCATGGCAGAAAGAGAGCGCCCCTCCCCAGGGACTGAGGTATTCAGGAGAAGGGAGTGGGAGGGGGCTTGGCTGAGAGCCAATGGGATGAGGACACTTGGCCCAGGGTCTGCACAGGAAGGCCAGGGGGACAGGAAGGTCAAGGGGACAGGAAATGGTTCACGGGACAGCAAGGGGGACAGGAAGGCAGTAGGGCAGGGAGACAGGGGACCGGAGGGAGACGGGTAGGGGTAAGTTCAATTATTCCTTTTATCTCCTTATATCAAATTATAACAGACATGTTTTGTCTGAACATAACAAAAAAACCCCAGATTTTTGATCCATCATTTTGCAGGTAGGATTTTGTATATGGCTAAGAGGATGTCATTATATGAAAGACACAATAAAAATTCTGTGTTAAGAGCAGTTCCAATCCACAAAAGTAGACTTTCTAACATCTGCTTTCTGTTATGTACTTTTGTACTCTTTAACTGAGAATTATGTAGATCACAAATATGCAGTTAACCATTTCCTCAAGAGAAGGGTCTGGCACACTAACTGAAGTCATAGAGTTTGAATGAGGTCTTAGAGGCAAAAAAATCCAACTTAAGTTTTTGCATCAAACCTTAGATAGACAGATAAACTAGGAGAATGTATGCATACCAGTCAGAGCCAAATACACCTTCTTCATGAAGAAAATATGAATGACACCTTTCAATCATTAAGATAGGTCTGGCACGGTGTCTTCTGTATTTCTCCTGGGTATTGCCCCACTGCTGGAGCTTTTCTCGTGCCTCCTCTTGATGAAAACCATCTAGATGTTTTTCGAAGAACAAAATGAAAAAAGAACCATTTCAGTGCAGAGTGAAGGTGTTGTTCAGACATCAGTATGAGACTCAGGCAGTGCATTCTACTGCATGTTACTGCACAGTAAATTGTCTGTTTCTATGATTATGTTCTTGTCTTATAGAAAATCACATGCTTTCAATTAAGTCCCTACAAGATGACAGCATGGTAAACATGAATATGGCTCAACTCAGCCCAGGAATAGGATTTTTTTTTTTAAGAAGACACCACACCATCTGCTAAAGTAAAATAATGTTTTGCAACAAGATTTTTAAAGCACTTAAAAAGACATCACAAGTGTCTGTCCTTTTCTACGACATAAATCTTCACTGAAGTATCCTTGTGGTGAAATGCCAAATCATCTTATTCCCTACATAACTTTAATGTTTAAAATATAGTTCCAATCCTCAATGGATTATTTTTTTATATCAAGTGCTAGCAAAACAGTACAACATACATAGAGATTTTACAAAAGAGACAAGAGATACAGTCATTGCACAAAATTAATTAATTGGTAAACAGTTAACAAATTAATACTCCAATCAGAAATATTTAGACCTGCTCTGTCTTCATGTCTCCTCTTATTCTAGTTACCAAACTTTGAAAGAAGAAATTAACCTAATTAGAAATCTCCAAATCATTTTGTTAAAACAGCTTCCCTGTAAAACCAAGATTTGCTTGACAATTTATCCTAGCTCTTTCATTCAGTGTAATAAAGGTTTTCCAGCGTCATTCAGCAGCATCTTGAATTGACGTCTACGTTTTTGTTTTAAATTAACATTACAGTACTATTCAGCACCAGCAGGGTTTGAAGTTGCAACACCATCTGTGGCAGTTGCAGTTTCTGATGGATGAAGATAAGGAATCACAATATATTCTCAGCATTCACACTTGTTTCTCAATCACTTAAAAAGATTGCAGCTGCACTGAGAATTAATTCTTCACAACACACTAGGAAGGCAACAGAGCTACTTGTAAAATCAGTCAAAGCATGGTGAAAACTTCCTGGTACTAGTGTGTGTGGGAGCCTATACATATGGCTAGATCTTAGACTGATGTTTAATGAGACCATGTCACAGAGGAAGATCTAGCCTGCTAGTGGAGTACTTTACTAGAGTTTAGTGATGAAAACAACTACAAAGTAAGATCATCCAAGATGGAATAAGTGAATACTGAAGAAACACAGTAGCTTGGCTGAAAGGAGATGGAACCGTAACTGTAAGTTTTACCTAATGTCCTGATCAAAAATCTAAGAGCTGAATCTGTCAATGTCTCCACTGATTTTCATACTTTAGGAGAGGCCTCTGGTACCTTTTAAGATACCAGGTTTGCACACTGGAAGTATTTTAGAAGGAATTTTGTCCCATGGGGATGTTGCTCAAAAACCAGAAAAAAAGACAACAACCTGATGCCGATTGTGTGCATGCAATACACTGGAATTAGCAAATTTTTTTTTAAATCACTAGTCCTGGTAGGCACCATCATTGCTGAAAGAAGGCTACAAAGAGTGTTCTTGAAAAGAAGTGGTTCTGTATTCTTTCCATGTATTCTACCAGCCTCTCTTCCCACAATCCCAGAAATAAATGTGTAGTTTCATGATTTACAGAGTGCTGAAGAGGGACATTTTAAAAGTATCATTTCAGTATGAGAAGAAAACTGATTTTCACTGGGTAGATACTGTCTTCTTTAGGCAGTACAGTCTAGCAAAAATGTACTAAATGTACGTTTCTGTTGCTCATATCTTGTGCAATGGCTTTTCTTCATTTTTTTTTCATCATGCAATCTGGAATACTTTGTATACACACTTTTTAGATTTTCAAAGAGTGAAAACTGGAAGGCCAAGCTGACACTTGGTAAAGACTATATAGATATTTATTTATTGCCTTATTCCAACAGATATCAAATGGAGATTTTACACAGCATATTTGAAATGTGCACAATCACCCAAACCTGTACATAAAAACATTTAATACTCTTGAAAGAAAATTTCGTCCCACTAGGATTATAAAGAGTGTAAACATACTGATCCTGTGAATAGTCCATCTCAGATGGTTCTTGCAATGCTGCCTTCATTGTCACTGCAATTAAGACTACAGAAGAGGATTCAGGGAGATAAGTACCATATTGATTTTTTACTAATAGCTTGTTAAAGTAATGGCGATTGTGTGATTTTTGACTAAGTCAGACATGGAAAATTACAGCATGTATTAAAAAAAATACTGCTGGTGTTTGAGACCAAAACATTCTGGAAAGAGATCAATCAACAATGAGCCAAGAGATCTGAAGTATTCAGGTTTTTTCTTATTTATCTACATGACTGTTACCTGTGTGACTATGAACATTCATAAATAAGGACTCCTTGATTTAACTCAGTATAACATTGTCCTGAGAGGCAGCAGTAGATGCCATATAAACTGGAGTGCCCATAAGTTGTTTGAACTCCTCACTGTGCACCACGGTGCAGCATGAGCATAACCATAAAACCACACTGTAGTTACAGCAACTGCTGTGATAATCTTTTGAGAGGTGGAATGATTGTGCTGCTATTCTGCTATTCACTCCAAAGTCTCTCTCAATGATAATGGTTTGATTTTGTTTGGTTTGGCTGGTATGACTGTTAGACTCATGCTGGTAAAGCCAATTTGACTCTGTGAGAGAGCCAATTTGACTCTGTGAGAGATCCAATTCCTAAGTCTCTGATCTCCCCTGGTCCTGGTAACAATACCATCACTCAGTATTCATTCACACCACATGTTCAGAGCTAACAAGCAGCAAACATACACCTTGCTAATTTTTAAACTCATCATCTAATTAATCTGTTCTCCTAGAGAAACAGTAAAATAATTAGCAAAATTTCCTCCAGAAAAAAATCCAAATAATAACATTTTAGCTTGTCTTAAATCTAATTAACAAGGCACTTATATTTAACAGGATGTGGAGCAATACCACATATTGACATATCTCAAAAACATACTTCTCCTTACAAAACACACTAAAAATATATCACTTAGAGATATCTTCAAAATTTTCTGTCCAACAGTCTTCTTACCCCTGAAGGTAGAAGTAGACAAAAATAGCTTATTTTTGTAGACCACTTTATTAAATGTGGCTACAGAGAAAGAAGTGGACTCTGTCCTTCTCTACTTGACTTCCATGGTATACCTGCCTTTACTTGTTTTTCACTTGTCTCTTCATTTCCTCATCTGGAAATAGACTACACAATATTTTTTGTGTACCATTCTGAGATCTAAAGATAACAAAATGCTAAATAATAATTTAGAATTATTATTTGTACAACATGTGCAGAAAAAAGGGTATCACAGTGCCAGCAATACCAGCTGCCATCGGCACTGTTGTGTTCAGTCTCCCATACATACACTGAAATACAGACCATATTGTAAATAAAGAGACTAAGGATTAGAGAAATGAATAGTGTCATTCTCATCTTACACCTAGGACTACAGTTTAAAGACTGTATTTGGGGCAGGATCTATCTCATACTTTGCAAAAAGCCCCCACAACAGCAACCACCATTATCTCCTAATACATACAGGAGGCTGATAGCACCCTTTGGTCATGGCCTGCCAGGTCTTGTGATCAGACCAGTTGCCCCAGAGGCTGACAGTCTCTCCTTTGAGTCTCAGGGGACATATCTACCTTTTACAGCCCAGAAAGCTGCAATCTGACTCAATGGTGGCGGCTGTCCTGCCACCTGAAGCTATCCTGTTGTATGGAAACTCCAAAGATACTGAAGCTGAATTCTCATCTAAGAAGTCAGCTGAGAGAGAATGTAGCACACGGGGAGGAAAGGGGAAGCCTTAAGTTATGGCCAGTTTCTTCAGGGTTCTAGAAAATGCATTGTGTTTTGATCATTGTGAAATGGAAAGTATTTCTATGTTGCTCATCAGATGGTGACATTACTAATCAGTGGCATTTGAAATGACAACAAATGAAGATAACTTTGCATGCCATTACTGACCTCTGAAGCCAGGTTATGTTCAATCTTTCTGAAAGTAGATATAACTCTCTAAAAATGTTCATAAGAATTCAGTACTTAATTACTGCAAAATAGCCGTTCCTTCTGTTTTCACCCTCTTTACCTTTCAGAATTGCTTTACATCTACTGAGTCTAAACAAAACTATTAATTTAAAGTCTTTTGGTTTGCTCCAAATGGAACAAACTGAAGCAATGGAGTCTTCTAGACCACCAACTAGTCTTGAAAGTGATATAAGTAAATCAACCTCACTTCCAAAAGTTTCCATTTGAAATGAATAAAATCCTTCTTGTTAAGTCCTCTCATTATCCCTTCCAGCCATCAGAAAAGAGTGCTGCATATTTGATGGCTGTTTCCTGCATAGAGGCAGGGGAAAGAAAAATCTGCATTAAAACATATCAAATTTTCTGCTGTCATTCTGTCAGCTGCTCTCTGCTTGACATCCTCTTGAGACTACATCTGTAGGCCCTATACAAATGTCATTTAAAGAAATACATTACTTTCCAGTATCATCTGTTATTTCAGCTGTTTTCATAATGAACAGTTTAGTTTCTTATTTAGTATTTCCTGTCAACTTTCCATCTGCAGAGAAAATCGGTGGTAAGATTTCTCTTGCTTTTTCTTAGGTTTTAATCTCTTTAGATGAGGCAGATTAATATCTATTATCACAAACAAAGTACATAAAATGAACTGGCAGAAATTATGGGTTGAGTGTATCACAAGAACACTCAAAATTAAAACAAGCTATTTTCTTCCTGGAAATATTAATAAAATAACTCAGAGAAATAAAGATATTTTGGTTTTATTTTCCCCAAATGCAGTGGAAAAGACACTGTCAAATCCTCTTGAGTCCAATTACCAGAGATCCCATGAGATTTACCTGGGGAGACAGGGAGTAGCATTTATTGGAGCACAAGAGAGATCCTCATTTTCTCCACACAGTTCTTCCCCTTCCCTCTTGGCAGAGGCATCTTCCCAACTGGATGTGAATAAGGAAGTTACACCACAGTCTTGACAGCTCTGCAAGGCTCAGGGATTCCAGGGTAATTGAGTCCTAAATAGCTGGAGGGTGTTGTTTTAGGTCTGTGATAAAATAAAGCAGGTGAACAATTGGCTGAATGTTCAGGCTCAAAGAATTGTGGTAAATGGGGTAATATCTGGTAATACATGAGTGCTAACCAAGGGCTCAGCTTTAGGGCCAGTTCTCTTTGGCATTTTTAACGGTAACCTGCGCACAGATGTTCAGTGCACACAAAGTTTATGGGTGATAATGTATTAAGAGGAATCACTGATTCCAAAGAGGGCTTACAGAGACATCTTGATTTGGACACTGGGAAATCACCAAATGTGTGAAGGAGGTTGGAGAGCAGAAATGTGGTAAACCATCTGAAGGCTTTGGACACTAAGCAAAGTATAAATAACTCAATAAAATAAGTGATTGTTCCCTTTTGTGCAGTTTTGAGTTCAACAGTGTAAGTGTAATGGAAAAGCGTTGGAATGTGTCCAAAGGAGGGCAACAAAGATAATGAAAGGGCTAGTGGGCAGGACCTGTGAGGAGTGGGTGAGAATACTGGTGTTCAGCTGAGGAAAGATGAGAGTGAGGGGTGGCTCACTGCTGTCTACAACTTCCTTATGGGAGGAATGGCGTGAGATGTGGTGCCATACTCCCTGCTGTCTGGTGATAGCATACAAGGAAGGTGGACACAGGCTGTGCATCTGCCTGACAGTGGGGAATGGTGAATTAATTCCTTGTTTTGCTTTGATACCAACAGGAGAAGTTGTTGACAGGATATCAGCTGAGGCTCAAGAAGAATCTTGCCATGTTACTGCAATTAAATCGGAGAAACAGTCACCTAAAATATTTAATGCTGATAAAACCACAAATTTGTTGGCGCTGCAATCCATTGGAATTTACGCAGCAACATGACAAGCTACATCGACTTTAAGTCTTTTACTCCAGTGCCTCCAGGTATAAGTAGTTTTTTGTACAAGGATCCTCACAAGAATGCAGATATACATATAAACATGTGTGTATGTCTTAATAATATTCAACTGGATTAATTCTTTCTAGAGCAATGTCAGCTTATTCATATCCTCACATGGGAAAAGGCATGCAGTATAAAATACTACCACTATGTAGTAGCTAGAGGTAAAGGGTTAATATGGCTTTGTGCTTTGCATTTGCTCTGAGAAAAAGAGATCTTAGGTGTTAACATGGAAGCTTTTTTCTCTTCTGGTATAGCTGCTCTGTTTATCTGCGCGATACGGAGTTTTTTCTTTAGATCTTTTTTTTTAGTCTGTTTTGTAGCCCTTATCACTGCATTCTTTTATTGACACAGGTTTCAAGTAATGTCTCTGAGCTATATGACTCCCAACTGTAACTAAAACATAGTTCATTTGTTTTCTATGAGGTTCACTGAAACTGATGGGACTCTATGCAGTTCAGTGGGAGCTGGAAAAGCCCCCACTTGTACCAAGTTAGCTTTCCCTGTAGTCCAGTTTTTAAGTAATATTTGTGAAAAAAATACTTCATGGAAACTGATGGCATAATAATGCAATCTGCCACACATTTATTATTTCCAGTACAACTACCATGTAGTTGCAACATATTACTGTGAAATGCTTTTATGTCACCATAACTGTAAAGTGAAACCATGTCCCCTGTACAACCCCTTTCTCTCTTACACACGAGACAGCATATCTGAAATCTTATTTTCAGGCTTGCACTTTCCCTTCTTTATAGACTGGAACTACAGAATGCCTAATAAAAAATCTTCTTTTCTTCTTCTTTTTTTTTAAATTTTTTTTTTTAATTTTTATTTTTAATGTGGAAGAGGTCGTATTTTACAAACACCATCTCTCTATGAGCAAATTACCCATACAATAGTCAGGATTCCATTACAACTTTTTTCCCCTTTCTGTAGATATATTAGGGGTCTCCAATTGCCTTTTACATGTCCCTTTTACAATTGCAAAAGGATGATAATTCTTAATGAAAATGATGTTGTTCTTCTCATAGCTTCCTATAGAATACAATAGCAATAGAGTCAAATGGACTGAAAATGCAATATTGGCATTGCTGTATGTATCTTGAACAGTGCACAGTTTCAGAAAGAGTATCTTCCCCTTGGATGTATAGCTTAGGTAAAAGCCACTCTATAACTACGTATATCCATACATTTTTCTTAAGCTGTCCATGGATCACAAGCAATTGCAATTCCAATTGCATAAAGCATTTTGTGCTGTAATAGTGCTGTTTTCTAGCTTATGTTTTACATGTTGTAAACATATTTCTCATGTGTATTAGTGTCTGTATTGAAATTTACTTCTTTTGTATTATTTCACCCTTTTATCTTATTTTTTAAAATTTTATCTTAAGTAATCATAATCATTCTATTCTATTCTCAGGAGCACGGTTTTTCATTAGATTTTGCTGCTATGAAATAGAAACTCACTGCACTCGGTACTTATTGTTACTGTTCACTTTAAAGATCCTGAATTATTATTTTTAAAACTTTTATATTATTATTGTTTCATAGCATCAGCGGCTTTTGAATAAAATTTAAAAATAAAACATAAATTCAGTGTTTTGCAATAACCCAGTTCTTCAGGTTTTTATTCCTCTGGAAGAGGGAGGCTGGGGGTTAGAATTTGCCCTAGTCCCAACCTGTCTACTGAACCAGTCTACTGGTTCAAATACTACTACTACTGTATTCTGGGGAATGCAAATGCTGACCTGGGAAAACAGAGGTGAACAGAGGCTTTTGTCAGAGTTATAATAATTCGTTAATTTAACACATGTGTACTCCTAGTCTAGTAAAAATTCTTTTCCTTCAACAGACCCTTTTTAAATTAGCCATAACATGCACGGCGAACATGCAGGAGGACTGAGGTCTGCTGCTGAACCTTAGGTTGGAGTGTGAGACAAGGCAGTTGTGGAAGTCAAACTTCAGATACAGAGAGATCAGACAAAGGGGTTGTGCTGTATTTAGGCTACTCCAAAGTTAGGCTGCCACAGCAGCACAGTTTTTCACATGACAACTTTGAGCCTGGGCTACAGAACTTGGAATAAGTAGGCATTCAGATTTACACATCTAGATACCTTTTTCATGAGCTAGGCCAAAATCAGTTACTAAGAGTCTTTAAAAATAATTTCTCAGATCATAAGAAGAATGTAAGAAAGGATATAAATTTCCAGAACTCCTCTTCAGCTCAAACTTATCATAGTCTTCAGAAATGCCTTTGCCAAGGCACAATGTATTAAAGTTTCCAAGACCTCTTTCAAACCCTTTCATTTCTGTGCCTTGATCTAAACTGAAAACAGCTGGGTAATTTCCAAAAGCTGAAGTTTTTATGTTTCATTCTCCTTTGTGGTGAATCTCTGTGGAACCCTGTGAAGATGAAGGAGGCATGTCAACACCTATCTGCATTAGCAGAACCTACAGAGGGACATGAACTGGAAGGGAAAGTATCACGCCATTACTATTCCAAAGGAAATAATAGAACAATAATGGAGCTAGAGATTCATGAGTCACTTTGACAACTTTTTTTCATAAAGTCATTGACCCAAAGGACTAGCTGAGGCCAGAAAATGGTGCTCAGGACAAAAAACAAAAAAAACCTCCAAAAAATCACCACACCCCCTCCCCCCCCAAACAAACAAACAAATAAACAACCCTAAAGAAAACACCATGATGATTTGGAGCATATTTAGTTATTTTAGCACTGAAAAATTTATGCTATGTCTTGATGTTGGGAGGTGATAGTGGAGTACAGTGAAGTGTTCTAATATTTACCTTAAATCTACATTTCAAAGTCTGTGCTTATCTGTTGGCATTTACCACTGAGTAAATGATCCTTTATTCACAAAGCTGCAACCTCACTGAAGACTTGACTTGTAAAAACCCACCAGGAAACAAAATGCTATGACATTTTTTAAAGATGCAGTGAGAAGGTAAAAAAAATTTAAGGTTTTGAAACAACATGCTGGAAGCAAAATTATTGAATTTGCAGATTGGTAGAATAAGCTCTACCAGAGACACTTGTACAGGTCCCAAAACCAAAAAAGATGCTAATGGCAGGTGCCAGAGGAAGGCTGGGAGCCAGGACTCAGATAGGTAATTTATAGGCAGATTATCTGGTTTTATCACATTTACTGTTGGATGATATAAGTTTTTCTGATTTTGTCTTTTCAAAGACTCTTCACAAGGATGCATGCAGTACACAGTAAAATAGCACTTTCAGAGGATATTACACCAGCATAAAATCAAATGGAAGAAAAACGGAATACTGAGTTTAATGAAATATTTCAAACTATGTTTTAATTAATATTTTAACCTAGGGTGATCTTTACTTCCATGTTCATGAATGTCAGGGGTGAGGGTGGTCCCCAACAATACCTTTTAGGGTTCTTCTGATATTAGGGCAATTATGGCAGAAAATAAAAGAAGAGCAGTGTGATGACCACAACTTCGCAACATAAAATACTTTAGCAATAGTGAAAAGAAATGTGGGACGAGGCCCAAAAATCCAAACACACTAACCAGCTCTTAGTAGGAGTTGGTGGTTGAAGATCAAGATGTAGGGAGGTCCAGGGTATAAATGTGGGGTGGGGTTGAGGTTAGGGTCCAATGGGTATAGGGAAAATGGTGCAGAGGTGGGGTAAGGGAAGGTAGGGTCCAGTGGGGTAGGCTGGGTGGGGCACTGTGTCAGTTGAGGGCCAATGGGGATACAAGGAAGGAATAATATTCTAGGGACTGGGAGTGGTGATGATAACTGTAAAATGAGGGTTGGGAATAATTATGAGGCGTTAACATGGGCAATCCTATAACTCCTTGGTACAACAACTGGGATTGCCACAACTCAAACAGATGCCTGCCAAGGCCTAGGGTTGGGGTACAGGTTTTCTTCAGTAATGGTTGCCTGACCTGACACATGAAATGCCTTTGTCTTCCTGAAATGTGTGATTACTAAATCAAAGGATTAAAGGATATGTATCCTAGTTTTAGTATTTACTTACGACTGAATAAACTAAATAAGTAACATGTTTGTTATGTCTGCAAACAAAGTTAATTAAATGAAACAAGGCAGGCTGAATGGATATGCTGATGTCTCTGTTTTCAAGAGAGTCTCATTCTGGAAATACTAAAATACTACAGTAAATAGAAAAAAAATCTTGTTATGTGTAGCTTATTACTTGCTGACCTACAATTTGTAATCCAAGAATTTTCATAAAAAATTATGTCCAAGCAGCTGTACTCTGACTAACAAATTTTCTGTGTCATACACACACACATTCTCCAATGCCCTAGAGAAGAAGATGAAATTAAATTTATTGGGTGATGGAGAAAATTTTAAACTAGTTACATGATTTGTGTATGCTCTTCAGACTTTGTTCATTCTTCTTGTCTAAGTCACCTTTTGCTGTTGCATACCTTTTAAAAGGATGCTTTCAACAGCCCATTATCACTACCCATAATTAAGCCAGGACTATATTACTGCCTTTTTCATCCCGAAAAGCTGCTTATAGCAAGGCTCTCAGATAATTCAGTCACCCACAATCACACCACAACTATTTGTTTATTGAGAAGGAAAAGATGGTCAGACTTACAAAACCGGGTATGCATTATTAACATCAGCTGGGAAAGTGTTGTGGTCAGCCTATGGTAAATATCACTGGTAGCAGAGTATTGAAGAGTTTGGGAAGTCATCCACCAGTGCTTTCAATGTGAAACACATGACATAACCACAAGCTGCACTTTATGAAACTTGAAACTGTAATATGAGGAGTGACCTAATTTTAATTTGTGTGCTTCCATGTGTTCAAAGTTAATAGACCTTTCTTACTGGGGGCAACAAGGCCTTTAACAAAATGCCAGCCCTACTATGCCAAGTTGTTTGTCTTTGGGGATTAATTCTTTTCATATTATGATTGATAATTCATGGATTCCACAGAGGTTTCCTGTACCTTTTGCACATTCTGTTTGAACAGTTTTCCTACCTGCAGGTGTAATGAGGGGGTGAAGTTAGGCTGCTCACATATGGTGTTCTAGGTCTTCAGCCAGCTGCAAAATGAGGATTCTGGAGATGGAGGCATAGCATCGCTTTCTCATGTTTACAGGTAAAATTCATCTGACATTGTTCAAAGCCTTGATTTTATAGAACTATTTTATGAATTCTTTTTCATTTATTTACGTCTTATTGATTTTTCCTGTTCTGTATTTCCTTCACAAAGAATCAAATGCCTCAAAAATACTACCAGATTATTACATTACCACCCTCAATTTTTGAAACAATTCTTCAGGCTTCCTGGCCTGATATGCATTCAACAACAAAAATTAATGCCAACTGTATCTCCTAGTTCCTTCACAGCTGTTGTTTTATATCCATCAACCCTTCTCTGATGTTGTGTAATTTCCCTTACTTTCAAGAAAAGTACTTGACTTTTTTTTGAATCATAAAGAAAATTCAAACTACCGATATTTCATTTCAGCATTTGAGATCAAGACAGAATATTTTGACACTCTAAATTCAAAATATTTTACTGTAATCTGCTTAGGGACATCGCAGGACTTTCATTTTCATTTGGATTCATCCTCTCTGCAGACTAGGCAGATCATGTTACATGTTATATGTTTTGGGGGGAAAATCATGATGATTTTCCACATAAAAAAAATTTTACTGTTAAAATGGAAACTTCACCATAGAGAATTTTGATTTGGGGAATAATTCTTTTCCATTCCAAAAGCACTTTCATATGAAATGTTTTATTTGCTGCTGAGCAGTGTTTAGATTGCATCAAGGTCCTTTCTACTGCTCAGACTGTTATCACAGGGAAGAGGCTGGGAGAGCACCATCAGTGGGGATTAGGCACAGCTGGCACAGCTTACTCCAGCTGACCAAAGGCATATATCATATCCAAAGGGATATATCAGCATGTTTAGCCATAAGAGCTGTGTGAAGAACAAAGAGGAAGAAGTGATGCTTGAAGTAAAGGCATTTTTCTTCCCAAGTCAACACTATATGTGATGGAACCCTGCTTTTCTGGGGATGGCTGAATACCTGCCTGCCTGTGGAAAATGGTGAATTAATTCCTTGTTTTGTGTTGCTTGCATTCACAACTTTTGTTTTACCTGCCTAAACCATCATTATCTCAACCTCTCAAATATTCTCCCTTTTACCTCTCCAATGCACTTCCCCAACCCACTAGGGAGGAGAGAGGGAGTGGCTGTGGTGCTTAGTTTTTGTCTGGGCTTAAACCAAAATCTTGTTTCAAAGTACTTGAATTACTCTTTAGATTTTTTTTTTTAAATTCTTTTTCATTAAAAGAATATGAATTTTAATCAAAGTTTTCCAGATCCTGACAAAATATGGCGTTCTAGAACCATGAAAATGTTGAAGTGTTAACCAGATATCCGACCAAAAGTCTTTATACTTTATGCCCCACTTAGGTCACTAGAAGATATTTAAACTCAAGTTAATTTTATTCCTGAAACATCTGAAAGACTTAACAGTGGAAACACAATTAGAATGACAAAAAAAAAAAAAAAAAAAAAAAAAAAAAAAGAAAAATCCAAACAGAAAAAGTAGGAGAGAGGAGGAAAAGCAATCATCTCTGGGTTGAGGCTCTCTTCTAGAGCCTAGCTAAAGGTGCACAGGTAGAAAAGGAGATGATATTCTCTGGCAGTTCAAACACAGTCTCTGTGTAGGAGCTGTATCATATTACAGACTGGCTGGCTCTGCAAGTGATGAGAAATCAAATCCTGATTGTGGGAGGAAGTGAGTCACACATTGCAGGGATGACATGAAAGGATTGTCCAGGGGTATGGAGGCTGCAGCTCCTGCCAGAAGGACCTTTGAGAACCCTTATTGTCTCGTACTTGTCTTATCTTTTCTTGACACTTCTATTTTTTTTGGTCTTCATCTATATCTGCATAAAGTTGCCAAACTACTTCTCCTCCCTTCTGCCCCAATTATCTCCCATTAAATGAAAACGTTTTTATTTTACATAATGATATGATGCCTAACTGAATAAGAAAACAGAACTTGCAAAAGCCAGCCTGTCAGAGAGAGAAAAGAGAACATAACCTACAAGAGGTTTATTCCTGAAAAAGGCTTTTAAAGTAGGAGAAAAGCATATGAAAATTTATTCTACATTGAATGAAAATTACAAAACACCACAAATCTTCACAATATTTCAATACAGGTTACCCTGAGGAATACCTTGTCACAGATCTCTCACCAACAGTTTTATTCAATTATTTTCTCATTATGTGTAAAGGGAAGTTCAGGAGTTTTACAGGTTACAGGTTCCATACATCACTCTTTGAAATGAAGTTCATTTGAGTTACCTTCAGTAATTAAAGATGGGATCAGTATTTTAGTAAGGAGATCAAATTCTTGATAGTCCTTGTTAGCTATTTCCAACAAATGACTAATGTATTACCTATTGTAAACATAACTTTTGCCACCTTTCCTTTACTTCCCAGCATAAAAAGATATTTTAGTTGACATTTTTCTTTCTCTTCAGCACTAAAAATTCAACTCCTCACCCCAGGTCTTGGTATTCTTTAATGTGATTTCAATACTTGTTCAAAATCTTGTTCCCCAAAGAAGCCTGCAACAATTTATCTGTATTTCCTGATAATTTACTGCTTACAGCTCATAATTGCAAGTGTGCAGTGGAAACCTGATATTCCTGGTGTGTATATATGCCAAGCAGGAGTACATTCAGTATCATTGCAGGGCAGAAGAGCCCCTCTCTGAACTGTTGAGGAGGAAACAGAGCCTTCTTCATTGTGTTCTGCCTCTGGGAGCATGTATTTTCTGGAGCCCTAAATCCTCTAGCAGAGTGAGTTTTCTTCACACCCAAATCAGATGACACAGAAAAAGCCTTCTATTAAAAGATTAATACCCCTCACAAGTATTCTAGCAGTAGAAAATAATTTCCCTTAAACAACAAGTGGGTTGTTTGATTAGTATAATTCTCAAATCATTATGACAGTATTTTCAGACCTCTCCAAAATATACATTCATGCAATATTTTCTCCCAAACATGCTTTTGCTAAGCTACATACGTTTTTCCATTTTGCACTTTGCACAGGTAGCTGATACTAGCAGAAGGCAACAGATCAGCAGCCTCTGGAAGGCAGAAGACCTCTGTCTGGGCACATAGAGGGTCCCATCGTGGTATCTACAGTCTTGGGTTCATCTGCATGAAGACAAGCAGGGCTTGTCACTAGCCTGAGACACAGACATTATTTTCCAGCCTGTCTTCAGGGGCTATCAGCAAGATTTTTGAAAGCATTTCAAGTTATGGCTTTATTGTTTTCTCTTCAAAACACCTTTGATGGAACAGTTCTACATCAGAAGGTGAAGTTTCATCAATTTGACTTTTTTTTTTCCACTAGTGGAACATGACAATTTCAATTAAGTGTTATATGTGGATATGTCAAAATGAATAATTTCAAGTTTCGTGTTTGGTTTTGATGAAATAAAATGTTTTGGTTTGTCTTTATTATTTTGGGGATACAATAAAAGACAAGACTGGAAAAATCTAATCTCTTAAACATGTTCAGCTGCATCAATGCCTCTTTCTAAAATGCCACATCCAGGAAACTCCTTCCTTTCAACTGTGAACAATGGTTAATTCTCTCTGAATAAGAATTATTTCCCATATTTGCACCAGTTTACTGATCTATTATCAGTACAGTACTTCTGAATTTAGCTAATCAGTTGATTGCACATTTCCATATGAAATTTTTGTTGCTTTTATTATTGATTACCTCAGTATTTTGTTATTATCTTTCCCATACCAAAGTCCTGTTACCATCTTGCAAGCAGGCTTTGACTGACTTTGTTCCTGATGAATATATCACCTATCTGAGTCTTTTATTAATCTCCAATATATTTGTCAGATGCTTATGAACAGTTTGATAATTTGTTTCAAGTTACACTGATCTGGCTCTTGTCTAGGTCTTAATTTTATGGACAATCTTTATTCAGTACTCTCTGGTCTTTGATGAAGGGGAGGGGAAGGGAAATTTTTAATAATTTCTATATTAAAATGAGGTTTTATTCTTTGTAATTAAAATTCAATTTTATTTTTTCTTATCCTTTTAACAGCTCAGAGCAGAGAGTTCTTTTGAAAATGAGTAAGAAACAGTCAAGTCACCTTGAATTATTTTTATTTTTTATGTCAGATTGTGGTCAACTAATAATGAAAACAGAGAGAAGAAATAGAGAATAGTAAAAAGAATTTATAATGTTTTTACACATTTAAGATAATATCTGAAAATAGAAATCAGAGCATCATTTATATTTTCTTTTTCATTCCATTTGGCTATTGTCTTGTTTCCATATCAGTAAATGTATTTGGCTATTCTGCACAGGTTTCCAGCCTTTTTGCTGTCACGTGAAATGGGAAACATTTTCTATTGTACATAAAATAACTATTTTTGGGTTAAATATATACATACACATAGCCATAGAAATAAACTATAGAAGAACTAAATATGTTGAGTTAGATGTGAAAGACCCCAGTACCACTGTATTTTTTCCTCACTCAGATATTGTCCTTGGAAATGTGCCCCAGACATAAAAGGCCATTCTTTCCAACAAAGACTTTGGAAACCATCTCTGATAAAGTTCAAATTACAGAATAATGCGTGCAAGATCAACTCTATGTGTTGTATACTAATTTTGGCACTGCCATTAGAAAAAGAAAATAACAAGAGACACCCATTAACGGCAAGCTCAGAGGGTCTTATTTTCAAAGCATTGAAGCAAAAGGCCGCTTGCAAAAATATATGCCAAATTGTATGCTTAATCTGCATGGACAATTACTGTGACTTCATGTGATTCTCAGGTATTGAAACTCAACTGACCATTTCCATACACACAACCTGATCTTCATTTGTGCATTCAGATTAAATGTGTAGTTATGCAGGCAATTTTGAACATGGCCCTGAGGTTCTAATATTTGGAAAAATCAAGCCCTCTCTTGAATATACAGAACTTCCACTATTGCATTAAAAGGGTAGCCAAGAGCAGAGTATGTTTTCACAGCATCCATCTTTTATAGATAATTTTTTCTTGTGCCAAAAATCTAGCCCAAACCCAGAAGCCACTTAAAAATTAAATCCTTTGGCTATATTTATTTATACATCCTGAATTGAAATAGGCAATTTATTTATCAACTCCTTTATGCATTGGAATGTCAAGATGAACACAATTCTGACAACTCTGCACCACAATACAGTGAACAATTAAAAACTCTTGTACTCAGAGGATGCTTTCTTGGCATATGTTTCATAGCAGTAGTAGGAACAAAATGTGGAGTATACAAGAACCTGGGCAAGGAAACTAGAAGGTAAAGACAGAAGCCCAAATGACAGGAAATGAGAAGAAAAATCTCCAGAGTAGGTCTGCAATTTTGCATTCAGGACTGAGCTGAACAGATTTAAAAAACCTAAACCATAAAAGATTGCTAAACTTGGGGCTTAATATTGTCAACACAGGAGACACAAAGCACTTTTCAGCTGCAGACCCCAGCATATTTTGCATGAATGGTTATTATTACTACCACTCTACAGAAAGAAGACTCAGGCTACTGAAAGGTTCTGTCACATGCTAACAACCACTCAGAAACCAAGAAGCAGAATTTAGGTTCTTTACCTATCTCTATAGTTTTCCTTAGAATCCTAAAAGAAGGAATTAAAATGAGAGCATAGCCTTTCTTTTTGCACAAGCAGTAGACTACAGCAAAATAGTGAGTTTTTCTGCAAGGGAAGTTTGTGTGGTCATAGGACTGGTGAAAGAAAATTTTAGAGGAATTCAGAGATTGCACTCTCTACAACTGTCAAGCTTTTCTGTAAAGAAATAGATTCAAATTGTCACTTGCCTAAATAATTTTTTGTGTATGTGTACAAGTATATATTTATTAACAACATTAACATAAATACAGCCAATATAGAATTTGCTTGTGCAATTTAGATGGTCACCTTTAACAACAGACATATAAATAGAATTACTTCTTCCTTTGAAAGAAATGTTTCATAAATCCTAATATTCTACAATAAAGAACTCTGCCATTAAGGTACTATTTATATGAATCACTTAAAAATATCAATAGATACTGGTGCAGAGTATCTATGGATATCAATGGAAGTGCATTTTACTTAGTTCTAGCTGCAAAGAATCACTTCCTACCTACTTTTTTAATGTGACTTTTGAATGACTATATGGCTATGCATTTCAGTTGTTACTCATACTCATGACATCCTGTGCAATGGGAAGGGAGCGAAGTCCAGGTGAGCACTTCAAACAAAGAGGCATAATGGCCCTTTTGCATCTGCTCTCTCTGCTATCTATCAGATAGACCTATCTTATCTATCATGTAAAAAGGCCTTGCATGAAGAACGTTGCCATGCCATGTGTAGAGAAGTGGTATTTGGACATTCATATTTCTTCATGCTCTATCATTTTGACAAGATCATCTCTTCCCCACCACCTTTATATGCAGGACTCTTTGCCAAGACAAAAATTATTTAGGTAACAAAAGAAACCAGTGTTTTTTCTAAGCCTCAGTATGACAGAAGATGAGAAACCAGAGAGACTTTCAGAGCAGGACACCTATAAGATACAGCTGCTGCTTCCTTCAGAGTCCAGTGAACAATTAGCTAAATTCATTCCATGTCTTTAGTAACATCTCCAGCTCACTCTTTGGTCAGCGATGCTCAGACATGTTCTTAAACTCTCTGTCTCCTGCTGCAGAATAACTGTCTTGAAACACAACTCCTCCTGACCACTAAAAACAGCAGAACTTGCAACCAGGAGTGGTCTTGCACCAGTAGGGGTGGAAAGAAACTTTTTAAACCTCTTGCTTCAGTGAGGGGGAGGCTCATGGGCATAGACTTGCCATATCCTTTGCTCTGAGAACCCAAATCCTAAATTTCAAAACCATTTCACATGCCAATATAGGGACAGAGGAGATGTGTACAGCATCAAATCAATAAATAAAAGCATTTCTGAAGACAGGGGTCACCTGTTGGCTGCACACTTAAACTGCATTTAAAACCAACAGAAGTTCTTGCAATACAGATCCAATGCTGACAGTAACTGTCAACTTTTCAGCAGTCTTCACAGGTATTTTTAGCAATCTAAAATGGTGTCTTCTGGGGAGTGGCTAAATTTACATTATTTCTGTAGTTTTGACCCTCCGGCAGAGCGCGAAAACTGTCACACCTCTTAGATTAAAATGCTGGTGCAGTCCAAATGTCAAGTTCTTATTCACCAAAGTTTTCATGCACTTCTTTTTGTGTCCTCATTTGGAGGTCTGGCAGCAAACACCTGCAGCTAGTTATGTCCACAGAAATGCCAGAATCAGCTCTCTTTGTTGCTAATGTACCTTATTTGGATAGAATTTCCCTCAACAATGAAAGTATGAGGTCATATTACTGATCACACTTCTTCCTGCTTCTACTGGACATGGCACTTCCAGAAGATGCCCTGAGAAAAAAGCACTGGTATCACTCATGTTAGCAGTCATGTTGTTCTGCACTGTGGTAGATGAACATATTTCAGAATGGCAACTAGTGAATTAACATCTGTAGCATTGCTGAGATGTGATGATGTCTACTTAATGAAAGAGTGCCTTCCCATGTTCTGTTACTGAACACAAAAAAAGATACAAAATAAGTATAAAATACACATGAAAATGTACTCACTTTACTTAGGCTCATATGTTTTAGAGTGCTGAATAAACTTACCCATTGCATGAAAAAATTATACCTAGAAACAAGAAAGGTTTTCACATAGAAATGAGAAAGATCTATGGCATTTTTGAGAACCTTTGTTAAAAGGCTGTTTTTGTTCCCAGTGTGAATTTTCTTAACCCTTGCTTTTGGAAGCAAGTCAGGCTGTGAATAGCATTTAAATATAATTTTTCACATAATACCTAGCCTACTTTCAAAACTCAAGTAGCAATTTAGTTACCTGGATTTTATTATATATTTCTACTTCAAACCTCACCTGTGGTTTGAACATATTTTGCCTTTCATTTCAATCCAGTTGCTATGACTCAAAAGCCCATGCTAGACTAGAATATGGTAATAGAAGCAATTATATCATTGAGTATGCAGCACTACTCTCAGGTTAAGGTTTCACACCTGGGTGTCATTATTCTCTCCCATATCAATTTATTATTTAAGGGCTTACTATTTGAAAGCTCTTAGTGTGCTCTGGCAATTAGAGTTGCAGAGTTTCTGTCTGCAGTAGCTGTATTTATTTTGCTCTCCTAGCTTTTTGTGATAGAATAATTAAATCTGCTTATAATTCAGTAATGGCCCACTCCTCTGAAACTGCCAATATTGTAGAGCCCCTCTTTAATCATCTGCATGAAAAAAAGAGATAGGTGAGGTCTGTATGACACATATATATACACACAGAACTAGGAGATAGAATTGTGGTAAAAATATATCCAAATATTTCGATTTTATTCATATTGGTAGACCAGATTGATTTTTGCACTGAAACTACAATAGCTGAGAACATTACATAGTAACTTACCAAGGAAGTAAAATTCCCCAATTTAAAAACCATTTTACTATGGTAATACTAAACAAGTGTTATTTACGTTATGGCATTTAAATTACATTGTTATTCAAGCTAGGCCTGTGCATCGCAACCCATCAGAAAGTTTTGGAGACAATCAGCTCTGGAAGTTTATTAATTCAGTGCAATGGACACTAATAACTTTATTTGCCTTCTTAAAGCCACAAAAAGCAGAATAAGTTTCATTCTTGTTAGAAAAAAACAATCCTCTCTTCTTTGATTGAAGGAACGGGTCCTTAATAATGACAGTGAGAAAAAGAGGAAAAACCCACAGAGTTGTACAAACTTACATGAGGATACGTGCCTGTCTATATACGCACATATGCAGAGAACACCTTTATGAGTACTTGTATCTTAATACTCTAGATATTTCTTAATATTGCTGGATGGTTGATATTTAGGTGAACACAGAACACCTTCAGAGAAATGTGCCCAAGCTTGCTGTAAAGTAAAGTGCATTAGTATCTGGAAAGGAGTTTACATTTTCCTTGTCTATATAACAAATTGCAAAACTTCGTGTATTGTAACAAGTAAAGAATCATAGATATTTTCTCTATCTTAACATTCATTTTCAGATATATCACTTGTTCCTTCTCTTAGGTGTTTACCTCACCTTATAAACCCACTTATGCATGTTTGATTTTCATTACCTTACATATCGAACCTTCAGAAGCAAAAGCTCTGTAAATTTATTGCTACCCCTGTAAAGTTGCTTGGCTTAGGTCATGTCTATTTAACTGCAAATGTGGTTGCATTTTTCCTTTTCTACTTTGGATTTTATGTGCTTGTATTAAAAAAGTCAGTGTAAATAACATGTAAATATTAAAAGAAAAAAAGGAAAAAGTCAAATGCAGAGCAGATGTACAACACCCTGTCAGACTCTCTTCACCCAGAAAAGTAAAAATAGAAATTCGAACATTTTTGATATTTACCCTTGCAGTTTACTCTCTTACCCTTGAATATTCCTAAATTTCCTTTTCACGTGATATTGAACGAAAAAAAGTAGGAGAGAAGGAAGGAAAGAAGACAAAGCCAAATGCATAATTTCTACAACCAATAAGTTTTCTTAGATAACAATGCAAACCACAAATACAAAAGAGTCCTTGCAGAAAATTCACAAAAGGTAGGCAACCACTAGAGTGTGTAATTCAAGCTCATTTAAATAATAACATGAATAAGTAATGCTTAGACTGAAATTTAAAAGTTATGTTGCTATGTATTTTATGCATCTATAAATTATAAAATATAACCTGATTAATACAACTGCATAACAAAATATCATGCAATTCTAGGAAAGGGTAAAATGGTTTTTTGAAGTGTCTAAACTTGATGCAATGGCTAAATTTGAGAATGGTAAGTGTAGCAAATTTCATATAACATTAGAAGACCTTAAAACCCATAACTTTAGTACATCAAGTCCTTCTGTTACAGGTCACACCCACCGCACATTTAATTGTACTCTTCAGTTTAACAGTAATACCTCTTCACTGGTGCTGCTGGCAAGGCTGTGGTGATTTATTACGTGTGCATTCAGTCATGCCTGAGTGTCATCCATCTACTTCCATTTCAGGGCACCTGCCACTGCGGTGTCTGAGCGAAAGCATGGCACATGGTAATGTGTGCAGATCGGTTACGCGATAATTCGCTTTAAGCGTTACAGCCATTTTGAGTCTTTTTAATACACTCTTCAGAAAAGGCAGCATTGAAACTAAGGTCTTAAATTTTGCTCTGGGTATCATGTGGCTAACTGACATTGAGAAATAGTCAACAATTCTATTTGAACAACCAACAAGACCACAGCAGCATAAAGTGATTAGCATCAGTGGAAGCAAGTGCTGGAATTAAGCAACAAGTGACTCAAACCTTCAAGGAAAATTAGAGGAAAATCTTATTGAAGGTCAAGATTTGGAATTTCTCTTTGCCAGTCTCTCATCTATTGATTTTTTGCCAAATTAAAAATGTCTCCAGCATAAGCAAAGTCCACTATCCACTATCTACTTTGATGGTAAACAACAGTTTTTCACCAAGTTTTCACAGGACAAGAAGATCTGGACTTTTTATTTCTATTTGACTCCTCCTTCATGAATACTTGCATAACTGAGTGTCACATTAAAATATCTATCCAGAAAGGACAAGGGCAGATTGGATATTTCAAGTTATTGGCATTCAGAAGACTTTGAATTTCCTAATTTTATCCATTTATTAAATTGGTTTTGTAATCACTAGGGATATAAAGGCACGTTGATGAGTAATCTATTCACCAAAGCCAAAGTTTAAATAGAAAGGTGAAAGAACCCAGTACTTATCTACACATTCCTTAAGTAATGCTGGGAGTTAGAAGGCAAAAGGGATGCCTTTCATGACTGGAACAGTACCTAACCTTATGTAGCATTTTGTCAAATGACTTGTACATCGTATTAACATGGGGACATATGATGAGCCTTTATATGTTTCAAATGTTGCTTTTTTTTTTTTTGTTACATTTCAGAAATATATATGTTTCCACTGTGGTGATGACCAGACTCATGCTGAGTGCAATCCACAACTAAAAGGTGAATAAAAAATTACTGCACTTTTATCTGAAGTTAGAGAAACAGAGATTTATGGAATTGGCAGCATAAGAGAAATGTCTTGTCCCTGAAGAAATCCAGTCTGTGAGGCAGAGTCAGAGCAAGAGTTTCACCATGGTAGGTCAACATTTCCAAGAAAAAAATTGTAAAAATACTATCCCAAAGTTCAAAGAGGAAACAATGTTACTAATATGCATCAATGTTTTATAGGTTTTCAGCATTATAAAATGACAGTTTGAAAGATTATTGCTTGTCAAGCTAGCTATTCCATTTAATAATTCCTTACACTATCAGCTGCAATTGAACAGAATATTAGAAAGTAATTTCTAAATAGAACTTGGTAAAAATTGTTCTGTAGTTTATACACCTACTGAAAATGTAGTACAAATAAGGAATGCCCAAAAATCTACACAACTTTGTTTCTCTGAATGTGGTTGCAGCTAAGCAGTTACCTTTAAAGGTATTTTTAAGCCTGCATTCCTGGAATTAATGCAGAGTTGGGGTTCTTCTTGTGTGGAGATATTTCTAAGGTTGTACACAAGGAGATAATCAGCTTGTAAAACAAAGAAAAAAGACACATCTGACATTCAAGAAACTTTTTCTTTCTGAGAAAAAGTTCTTTGGACAGATTAAAATCAAGTAGTTGTGGCAAAAACATATATTTTCATGAGAGCACAAGAAATTATCTTTAGTCCTTGATAATGTAATAAAGATTTAGTGCCCTTGATAAGAATGCCTTGCATTTAATTATTTTTGAAGTGTTGATGTTACAGCAATTGCTCTTGAACACCTGGCTCATTTTTGCTATGTGTAAATACTTAGCCCAAAATTTCTTAAACTTTGAATTAATTAATTTCCAAGAGAACTACTGATTTTATATCCAAAGCAATCAGTAGAGTAGTATAACTTGACAGCCACTCAAACCTGCTAAATATAAAGGTCTTGAGTCTTTTCCCACTGCTGCCATTGGAAGTTATTTCAGTGGCTCCTGGATTTCCTAACACACTTGTTTGCCCCACAGTATTGGTTCCATTAAGCTGGCAAGATGCAAAAAAAATAGTTTGGATGCACCAAGTTCTTAGCATACTGCTAACCTTCAGATCCATCATTCCTCCTCCGTTTAGGGATGAATATATCAGCTTTATAGGAACTACAAATATTTTTGAGTGTTGGATATCCAGACATTTATAGAAAGAGAGAAATGTTGATAGATTTTCAAAAGCCAAGCATACTTATTTACAGAGTCAGCCATTTGCATTTACACTGCTCTTTTTAACACAGATGGCCCTGGGGCATCCATATTGATTGTATAAAACAGCAATGTTATGGGTGGAATAGGTCCAACTATGTCAAGGTGAGAATATAGATCCTTAATTACTCAAATAATCTTTTTCAAATTCTTTTCAGCAGAACCACAGAATTGAAAACCTTTTGTTTCTATATATTTAAACCAATTCAATTTCTCTTTTAAACCAGTGTCATAAACACTTCCCAGTTCCATGTATACTGCCACTTGATATATACATTGTACTGAGAGATTTAAGACAGAAATGAAAACAAAAGTACGTTAACAAAACTGGAAAAAATACTTCCTGTGTGCAGCAAAATACAAATATTATATAAAGAATCTCAATTTCCATTTTAAACTAAATACTTATGGATAGCAAGAGAAGGAATTTTGTGGGTTGGTATTTTCAGGTACCTTCTACACCTTGAATTCCTCTCTTATGCACACAGAGATTGAATTAGACACTCTTCTGTGTTATTCAGCTAAACAAGTTTCATGACCTTAAGTTTCCTGTCAGTTCTCATACATCTTCAACCTCAAAGTCAATCTTAATGTGCTTTTAATATGTTTTGCCCCAGAATTGCATCTTTCAAAAATCTACTCTGACATTTAGAAAACTTTGCCTGGAGAAGATAATAACATCTAAAGAGATTAGATTAATATTTATGTAGAATTTACGCATTTTTACAAACATTACAAACATATTTCTCTGGGTTTATGGGGTTTTTGGTTGGTTGGGTTTTTTGGCTTGTTGGTTTGGGGTTTATTTGTGTGTACACATGGTTTTGGTTTTATTTTGGCTTTTTCTGTTTAAATTGCCACTACCAGACTGTGTACTTGAATATGTAATTTTCTGGATGTGTAATTTCTAAGTAATTTCTGCATCTAAACTGTCTGGACCTTTGTCCTAAATGTCAAATAGAGGAAGCAGTTCCACAAAGCTGGACATATCTTAAATAATTACCACATTTATTCCTATTAATCCACAAGTTCATTCTTGTACTATGTTGTTGGTAATCTAAAAATCCTTTATTTTATCATTTGTTATGTCTTTCCTCTTCCCAAAACACTCCTGATGTTTCTTTCCTTTTTACAAGCTATGTCTTTTTATGGCACTCATTACTCAACACTGATACTGGTTATTTCAAATCTCTTTATTTCAAATGGAAATCTACTACAGTGACTGAAGTTTGTTTATGCAAAACAAGACAAAGTTCAGAGTTGATGACAAAGCTAGTATGTTCAAGAAGGAATCATTAAAACTCATTGTTAGAACACAGCAGCAAAATATCTTCTATGGTCCAGCATCAAAATATCTTCTAAGCTCATCATATTCATTCTCATGAAAAATTTCAGGAAAAATAATAATGTCAGAAAATAATATTTTTCCACCTGAAGGTGGAGGCAGTGTAAGAGTTAGGTGGATAGACAGAGAAAATACACATTTTTTTAACCATCTCTCCTCTCTTTGATCCAGCTTATAAAACTTTTTATTTCATTTATAATCCAAGTTGAGTGCTGGACAAAGAACTTAAGGAGACAAACAGTAGGGAACAAAACTAGTGGATTTTGCATATTTTCATGCCAACAACTTTATTATAGAATGATGGGATTGTTTTTGAAATCTTCAAACAAAATCTTCAAATCTTTCCATTAAAAAAAGAACTAAGATCAGATATTTTAATGCTGCAGGTATGGAAAAATATTCTGTATGACTTGCTTGAAACAAAAGTGACTGTAGGTGTAATGAAGAAGTTCTCAGATGTCTCTCCACAGTGAAGTCCTGATCAGCAAGAGGCAGGAATAAGGCCTTTTCATGCCTAATTCCTCTATGTGCCTGGATTTCTGTTTCTTATATTGCCTGTGTGATAGGACTGTCATTGGCCATTTGTTCTGTTTTCCTGAGTAAGGGTTACTATTGATGTGAGGGTCATTTCCAAATCTATAGCTATTCTTCTAGGATTATATAGGAGAGGTATTTTCGTAGGAATAGGCCTTTCAGTAACGATTTTGTTGTAACTGTAAGGGAGAAAAGCAAGCATCAAAATGTCTTGCAATGGACTGTGATGGTCTTCTCTTTTCAGTATGCTGACATAACAGTTAGAGCATGCCAACAGCAAAGGCAAATCCAGGTCCTGCACTGGGAAGGAATAACCCCAGGCACCAGCACAGGCTGAGGCTGATCTGCTGGAAAGCAGCTCTGTGGAGAAGAACCCTGGGATCCTAGTGGACAACAAAGTGTCCATGAGCCAGCAGCAGTGTGCCCTGGTGAAAAGGAAAGCCAATGGTGTTTTGGGGTGCATTAGGAAGAGCATTGCCAGCAGGGCAATCCTGGCCCTCTGCTCAGCCCAGGTGAGGCACAACTGGAGTGCTGTGCACATTTCTGGGCTCCTCAAGACAAGAGTGGCATGGAGTCCCTGAAGTGGGTCCAGCAAAGAGCTAAAAAGATGATAAAAGGGCTGGAACACCTCACTTATGAGGAGAGACTGTGGGAACTTGTCCTGTTTAGTCTGAAGGAGAGGGAACCTCATCAGTGACTGGGTATCTGAAAGTAGGGTGTCAAGAGGGTGGATCCAGGTGGTGCTGAGGCAACAGAGAGAAACTGATGAACAGAAAGTTCCACCTGAACATGAGGAACCATGTGAGTGACTGTGCAGTGAAAAATCTTGCCTAGAAAACTTACATATCTCCCTCACTGAGATATTTAGCAGCTGTCTGGGCACAATTGTATGCCATGAACTTTAGGATGACCCTGTTGGAGAAAGGAGGCTGGACCTGTTGTTACTTCCAGTCTTACCCATCTTGAGATTCTGTCAAAATATTAGACCCCATACCAGCATAAAATCTCCCCGGCTTCTCCCACTGGAAAAGGCTAGCATAAAATCTCCTGCTTGTTGATGTTATTGTTATTGGCCCACAGCAGTTTTGTAAGGGCATAAAAATTCTGTAAAATTTTCCTGCAACATTGAGGACATCTTAGAAATAAATGCTTTTTCATAGTCCTAGTCCCAAATGTCAATTACTTTATTCAGAATTTTCCAACTTTTATACAGAGTCTATGGGAAGAAGGCTACTGATGTTTTAAATTTAAGTGTCTATTGAAAAGCCAGAGCCTGAGTCCCCAGTATACAAGAAACAGATTGTGTTAACTTCAGTTACAGGCAGAAAATAAAATGTGCTTTCAGGTAAAATATCAATACCTTTTTAATCTCAATTTCATAGTATGTTCTGAATTTTCTCTGAAAACTACACAAAAAAGCCCAAGGGAGTTCACTTGGGAGATGCTTCTACAAAAGATTTTTGCTGCTTTTGACGTTTCAGAAATCATCCCAATTACAATGAAGTATACTTAAATGGTATGTAATTCAATAAATATTTGCACTCAGTAATTCTGATTTTTAAATATATATTTTATAGAAAGATCAGTGTTTATTTCAGTTTTTAAAAGGAAAGGTAAAGGAAACATTTGTCCAGCTTAATGTAATATAAATAACTGCCTTGAGATAAACAAACAAGCAGGGCAACAACAGATACTGACACTCATGGGAAAGTAGGCCATTTTGGTATGTAAACATGAAATTTAAGACTACATAGAGCTTCTTGATTATTTCTATTAACTCATTTCCAGAAAGGTCTTACATAATGAGAATAAGTAAATATTCCCCTATGGAAAATATTCTGTTGAAGAGAAAATTGATTCTACAATGAAAATTGAATAATTAATTCAAACTATTTGACTTTGCATAACTTAATATTTTCTTCTTAAAAACCTAGTGACATAGACAACCAATTTCTAGCCAGTGATATTATCCATGCTCACAATATGATTGAGAATAAATGGCTCAAGAAAGTTCTTCTCAAGAAAGAACTCATCTTCTCTTGTTTTTAGTAAAGCCTTTCAACAGAGATGGAAAGTCTCAGCTTGAGATTAGGCTACATAAAACAAATGCTTTAACTTACTGAAGCAGTGCCCACATTCTATATATCTTCCTGTCCTTTCTCTGTCTATGCATAATCCTAAACCTCCTTGCCAGTTCTTCATGCCTCTTTGCCATCTCACATAATTCCATGTCCTGCCTCATCCATTTCTGCCCTAGTCTAGTTTTGCTCACTTGTGTTTGTTTCTTACGCCTCTCTCTCTCTCGCTACCTCTTTCTCTCTCTCCCTCTTTCCCTGACTGTCCCTCTCTCTCTCTTTCCCTATTAATCAATTCTTTCCCATCAACTATCTCTCTTATCCAAACGCTTTTCAAGTCATGGAAGTGACATTCCTTTCTTTCACGCTGCCTGAACATCAGTACAGGAGCAATGAAATTTAAGATAAATAACCCCTCTGATTGGTTTTTGTGCCTGGCAGAGGAACAGCCCAGAGCAGTAACTGGGGAGAAAATCTCATATTGAATCTCAAAAGCCAAGCAGAGACCATCACTGGTGCATTGTGGAAGAGCTCTGAGGAGCAAGAGCAGAGTATTTTTGTTGCCAGTGTGTCTAGAGAATTTAGCTGGCAAATATTAATATAAATCTATAAAGCACATGAAACTACATGTCCTATTTCAGTGTAGGCTACTTACCATAAAAACAGCTAAAGGACATATCTGAAACAAAACACCTCCACAAATCTTCATGTGCTACATGTGTAGACTACTGCAACCACAGACACAGTGTTCTCACCAAACTGGTTGATGAAAATATTATAATGATGTATTTCTGGCTGGTTCTCAGAAATAACTGGAAGATGTTAGCTGAAGAAGTGTTTATTCCTGTGTTTAAATCTGCTTTAGGAAGACATTTGAAATCAAGCATTTTAGTTGGACCTGGCAAAATTCTCAAATTGACAAGCAATTGAAGGAAGTCCATACAATGAAAAATCAGTGTGGAACCTCAGCTGCTGCCATCTCTGCTTACATTGCCTGTAATCTTAATTACTACTTAGAATCTACATATTATTTTCTCTTTCTCTGAGATCAGCTCCTACCATTTAACTACAATCCCTTAGTTTATGTGACCTATTTGTCATTAGTACAAATGAGTCATCTAAAAAAATCATTCAAATTTTACCAAATAAAGCTACTGTGAAAATTTGGGGTTGATGTTTGGGTTCATCTTATTTAAATGCTGGACTGTCTTGCAACACACCTTATCAAGAGGTTATCATATGTAGATTCCCATAGCTTTAATTAATTTTAAAAGACTGATAATGTTTACATTTATTTGTCTCAACAGGGCTTCAATCCCTGGCATAATTATGATCTAACTAACAGCTCTCCAGGCTTGCATGACAAACACCAGTGGACAACAGCAGATTACTGCTTTAAAGGCAGGCTTTTAACTTCCTGTCTTCAGCAAACATGGGAAAAACTATATGACCCTTGGAGAAGAAGTCATATTTACAGAGTTGGAGGATGGATGATAGTAGTGATAGTAAGTAAATAACAGTAAGAAAAGCCAAGAGTGAATTTATACATTAGTTAAGGGGAAAAAAACAAACAAAAAAACCAAAGACAATTATGCCCCATATGCCTGTTACTAAAGAAGATGAGTTTAATAAAACTTTAGATGGAAATAAGAAATAAAAAGTCAACAGCTTAAATATCAGCACCAGAGTAGAGGATTCTCAGAAAGAGAGTGGAGAAAAGAGCATAATGTCTTTTATTGCCTATTTAGTGTGTTAACCCTCCAAAAAACTTTTATGAGAGAAAGGATTATGGAAAAAAATCCCTTATCCTAACATATCATATGGTTGGTTGTGCTAGATGGACTCATTTATCTCCATTGAAGGAGGACGAGACCTTTATAATTCACTTGCGGCTTCATTGCTTGTGAATTATGAGCCTTGCCCCCTTACTAGTGGGCACCAATCTGTTATCCCAGCAGACTGCTGTTGTTGTTATGCACTTTTTTTTTCTGCTTTATTGATAGGTGCCAGAAGATCTTGTTTTTTCTTATCTGTACTTCATAAATACAATGAAATGTACTTTCCTCTGACATAAAACAGGGCTAGATGGTTATACAAAGTATATCCGGCTGAATCCTCTGAGTATCTGATACTGAGTATCCTCTGTATCTCTTTATATCCTTTAGTATTCAAGTACTAAGTAATTTCTTAAAGCTGAAAAATATCTCAATCCTAAAAAATAATAGTTTAATCTATGAAAAAGGACAAAAACATATATTAGTGAGTAGGAAATCAAAGACTTACTATACCTGCTAACCAAGAGTTTGTATAGGTTTAGAAATAATCCCACAAAGATGAATATACAAATATTGACAAAAAAAATGTTGACAAAAAGGGACTCATAAGCGTGCCAGATGACTGTCAATCATGCAGAAGCAGAGGACTCCTATACTGCCTTCATGCCATAGCTATTAGTGTCACCTAGTGCATGAAATTATCATTCCCAACAAGAGATACACACTTAGATTCTGGGTCTGTTGAAAGCCTGGAAGTCATTTAAAGTTGATTTTGAAGTACACATGGTAAATCTTGATGCAAAAAAGTTGTTATTAAAAATAGTAACTAGGTTGATACATTTGAACTTAAAAGTTTACAGTTGTGTTTTTTAATTTCATGTCTATTTAGTGAGATTTAATCTCCTAGTGGAACTGCTGTAGAATTTTTAAAAGCCTTCACAATCATAATCCATTATTCATAATGAACATATGAAAAAACAGGGTTTTTCCTGTGCATATTATTCGTGGAAGAGATGAGTTTGTGGCAGATACCTTCATGCAACTGCAGTCTCAGACACATAATATTTTCTTTTAGTTCTATCAATTATTTAAAGACATGGAACTTTTGTTGTCTGAAATAGGTTAAAAACCCACAAGAATACAGTTTAGTTTGCTTTCCGTGTCAGAGTTGTTTCCTACTGCATTGTGTATAACAAAAGAAAAAGCATCTAAAGTAGATGTGATATGTCAACACCTAAGATAAAGTGAAATGGCTTTGAAACTGATTATTCTTTTCTGGCAAATGATGTCCTCTAGTGTGTCAGTGAATAAAGTTTAGCATGGCTTGTTCAGTTTTTTTGCTAATCACTTAGTAATAGCTCAGGGCTAAATGCCTTGGAAAGATTCTTAGTTCAGTAAAACCGAGAAATTGAACACTAAGCTAGTAAAAGAGAGAGGCACAAATGGAAAGTGCAGGCTCCTATTATTATTACATTGGATAGGGACAGTAAATAATTGAGAGTTGCCACCTAGCAGTTTCTTCGTTATTCATGGGCTTATATTTAGTCTTTTCTATCAGTGCCATCTAATCTTGTTACATCACCTGCACTCCTCAACTCAAACATTAATATGTCTGCTACTGACATATGGTACACACTGGCTTTTCAGAGATATTACAGGCTGTTGATCTGCACCAGTCAAGAACAATGTAATTGACACTGTCAGACAGAAATATTACTGCCAGCTTGAAAAGTAAGAATAATAAACAAGAAAATTCTTCCAATACTGCACAAAGAAATGTCTATAAGAGAAAGATCTCTTCAATCACACCCACTGAGACCCACCCCCATATTAAAATAACAATAGACTAAATGCAAGGGTTCCATTCAATTATACTGAGCACCTGTACTCCTTAGATAATAGCTACAGAATAGCTGTGTAAGTTACTGTGAAGAGAAAAGGAAGATTGCAAGTAGATAGTTCAGATTATGCTTCTGTTTCTAGGTTTTAACACTAGTAGAGGAGGCTCAACAATTTAGCTGCAGATACAGATATTTAGAAATAAGGCAAGGCTAAACATACTAATGTTTTAAACATACTATTCCTGCTTCATATTATCATGGCAATAATATGAAGAGACAGTGACTGGCCTGCAAAACTCATGAAGAGAGAAATAAAAGTGGAATTAAAAAACTTAATAGATCATGTGTCTTAGAATACATTGTGTGTCTGGTGTACTTTTACACCACCAGTGGTATATGTTAGTTTGCAGAGAGCTTAAACATAAACTGTGACCAAGAAAGGGTGTCAGGTTTGCTTCTAACTTGAGACAGCACTGGTGCACATTGCTATGAAGAAATGACAAAATGTGGAAAAAGAAGAGGCACTTATTTATTCATCACTGATTGAGAAAATCAGAGTATTAAGCAACCCATCAAGAGCCCAGTGGGACACTCATCCCAATCCACCTCTCAGGTGTACTAGAAGGATAGCTGGATAGAGTGAAATGAAGATGAGCAAGTCCAATGTGAGGATAAGGGAAAAAAAGGGGGAGAAAAGGAAATGGAAGATGAGAGACCAAAGCAACAACTTCTTTGGAAAGGAAATAACATATTGCCTCTTTCCTGGACTGCTCCAAGGTGAAGGACTGTTTCTGTTCCAATAAGTTCTACCTCTACTACAGAAACCAAACCATGACTTTTCTTTGATTTTAGAAAGTGAAATTTCTTCTCCCTCCCGGCTGGGATTGACTAAATAATACCCAAATAGTCCCTAACTCAGAAAACACTTGCATCTAAAATTGTCCATATTTACTTCAATACAATTTTTAGTCACCATATTCTGTGTTAGTAAAACAGAAAGGTCAGTGAACAGATAGGCAGGTACAGTGCAGTGGGAGATGGAGCAGGTACAGCTGTGTTACATAGTAGGGGAGCTCTGTGCTTTGCAAAAAGCAAAATGAGGGAAAGAAACCTGATATCATGCCCTAGGTTTGCCTGACTATAAATAAACTTGACACACTGCCAAAGGTAGTACACAAACAATTGTGTACAAAGATTAATTACACAGTTTTATAATAATTGGTAGCTCTTATGTATCAGTTATGAAGCCAAGACATAAACATTTAACAGAGAAAATCACATAGACTGAATCCCTAAATCATTTTAGGAAAGTAAGTATTTAATATTATTTTGTGTTTCCTTGACCTTTCCACTATTTCTTTGTTCTTTAATTAAATAACAGCTTATGTTTGCAGAGGTTTGTTGTGGCTTTTTTGCTTTTCTTTATTTTACATTATAGCAACTACTCAACACCCAAACTAATTTTAGGACTCTAGGGTTTTTTTGTGATGGTATGTTGTAGTGGAAGAGTCCACAATAATACCACATCTTGCAACCTGTATTCTATGATCTGTAAAGATATCTTGAATGTTAAGTCATTATGATAAAGGCAGTTAACATATTAGAATAAAAAGTGGAATTCATGTTCAATAGTTAAAAAACAGGAGACTCTGAACTTACATTCCCCTAGTAGCTGTAAACATTGTCCATACTGAAGCTTCTCTTTTCACTGGATGAGATAATACTGCTTTGAGTTCTGCTGTCTCCAAATTGGTATTGGATGTGAAATTCAGGAAAAATTTTAGGATTCATCTATAGACACAGTCACATGCTAAACAAAGTATGACAGCCTTCAATGATATCCTGAGGTAAATTCAAATTTAGATATGCATTATTTTATGAAAATTGGGAGTACATAAGCATGAAGTGATTTCCTTTTGTTCCACAATCAGCAGAAACTGAATACAATAGACCAGGAGGCACAAAAGCAAATCCTTCATATACTGTCACAGTCTAATTAATTCCTGTCTGTCACAGTTTTTTCATATTTTAGGGCACACACTAGCACATTGTGGGGTGTTTCTTTGCTCCTTTTCTCTAACAATGGTATCAATTTTTAAGCAATATCAGGAAGCAGAGGTCGTTCTGGCATCAAATATTTTTCCCTAAATCGTATGATAATTCTGTGCCTTTTCCTCCAAACAAAGCTTTTCTGAAGGGCAGAAAGCGTTTCCTAACAGAGTTTTCTTCAAAAGAAACAAACCAAAAGAAAGCCATGAAGGCATGTCTTGCAACAGATAATACTAAATAACTTGTCCTGCATGTTTATCTTTCTGGATTCGTTCTGTAGGTCTTATAAAAAATCATTATCTTTACAGGGGGATTTTAATGACTTATATTAACACTCTTTTTGTTCACACCACTTATGGTGATAGGTGAATGCACCAGTTTAAAAAAAATACTATGAAAACAAAACTCAAGCATAAAAATCTGGTGGATTTTTTTAATTCTAAAGTTATTTAGAATAATGGTCAAGTCAACTGCAGTCATCAGATCTTATCTTGTTGAAATTACACATGACATTTGATACTAGCAGGCACCTCTGCTAACATATTCATTATCCAGATTTGACAGAAGTTTTTTGTATTTGTATATAATCCTTACATTTCATTAAGGTATTTAAATAAATAACTTAACACAAAACCACAAGGCCAAAAAGCCAAAACACAAATGTGACAATTCCAGACACATCCAGTCAGAAGCCGATTTGGAATTAGATTTATAAGGGCAGAGGGGGAACAAAGGAAGCAGTATCTCTTTTATATCTGAACACCTGTGCAGTGTCAGATGAACTGTCTATAGACAACACAGTCTACCCTGTGGAAATCACATTTGGTAAACATTTTACATTGCTCACTGTAATTCAGGGAGATACTGCTGTTTCCTAGAGGTATCTTTTAGAATGCTTCAGGAACTGGAAAGTGGCCTCTATGCTTTAAAGTGAATCCCTTATATGACTTACCATCATATGCTTAAAAATATCACCACAAAGATGAGACTTGCTTTGTGATAAAGATGAATGCCACTCTTTAGTGTATGTTTCAAAATAAATTGATTATATTAACTGATGTACAATTCCCCTCTCTCTCTGATTACTTTTAATTTGAACATTCATAAAGCCATGGATTACTAAAAACAGCTATCAGTCATTTTCTCTGAAACAGTTTGACTCTAAGTACTAAGATATCACAGTGAGTTATAATGAAAACTGTGCTTGCTGATAACATACAGACAAAATTGCACTTCCTCCTCAAGGATTTAATAAAGAGTACCACTAGCTTATACACTATCTCATTTCCCCAAAATGGAGTGAAACAGCCTTTGAGAACAGACAGGAGTGTCCACTGGTGTCCCTAATGAATTCTAAAGGCTGCATGAATAACTGCCTTCCACCAGTCTGCTTCTGTCCATCTGCTTGTCTAACATCCCATGTCACTCACAAACAAAGAAAGTAAGTCTGAAGGCCAATATACATGTTATTTCAATTCCAATAGAAAGATCACTGATGTTTGATATTCTTAATTGCAATACATTTCAAAGAAAGACTGTCAGGTGCTATGACTCTACACACAATCCAACAGAGCAAGTTTCCGTGAGATGTTCAGGACCAAGACATACCAGGCTACAGGTATACAACTCTGAGTGAGTTCCCAGCAAAAATCTTTTGAATGGCAAACTCCTAAGAGCAACATGACAATTGCCACAAAAGAAGACTACATTGGGTAATGTAAGAAACTCTGAGCATCTGCCAGAGGAGAATCATGAAAATGCAAACACCTGAAACAGCAAGAATCACACTCATACTGTATTTGGAAGGGCTCAGTTGTGTGAAAATTCCTTGTTTTTTCTACTGTTTTTTTATTTCCTTTAATGAACACTTCCCTTTTGCAAAGTTCACAGCTGCCATTACCCCTTGAAGAGTGTAGATTCCACTTAGAAGCAAAACCTATATAAAATACATTATAACCCTGAAGTTTAATTTCTAATCTGGATTTCAGAGGATGCATCCACTTCAATTCTCCTTCTCCAGGCACAAATCTGAGCATTTTTTAATTTCACTGCTATATTTTCTTTCCAAAGCTGAAAGACAAATGGAAAGGACAAATTCTGCCACTTCCCCCTAAATACTCCCTTCAACACCCTAGCCTAGATGAAGTGAGGATACCTTTCCTGGAAAAAAACACTGGAAAAGCAGCAGTAAAGTAGAATGCCTCAGTTCCTTATGTCCCTCCAAAACCCAACAAACAAACCCAAAGTTCATTAGTTAAAAATTATGTGGTGGAGTAACAAGGCGAGTGTGCTTATAGGCTACAGCACAATTTAAAACTAGGAACAGCTGGAATATTTATTGGGTTACTCAGGTCAAAGCAGTCCGCCACCCAGAACTTCATTAAATGTCATCTTTGCCGTTAAAAACAAATCCTAACTTGACTGCAGGGAGTGAGGGGATGTCTCCAGCGCAGGCAGAAACACCAAACTACTTTGTGTGTTGACTTTCTGTGTGTGAGATATATAGTCAGCATTTCAAATGAATCTGCTTGGAGCGGCTGGAATATTATGATTTATAGCACCTTCCCACTCTCCATCATAGCATTTTATTAGATGGATGGGAAGCCAGTAGTAATGAGGTTAGGAATGAGAAAACATCCATCAAGCTTGGCTACATCTTCTCAGTAAAGACAACACACTATCTGGTATGTCACAGGCAGTGATCTAGGTCAGGATGGTATAAAATGTGTGATTAAAACCAAGCACTTGACACTAGATAATAGGCATCTAGTTAAAAAATAGCTCGAGTGTTCCTGACTTTTAATTAAACCCAACTCATAAATATGCACTGTGGTAAATATACTGCAGAATTGGTCTTTTTTATATTCCACCACATAACAATTACCTCCAGAACGAACACTTTATTTCACTACATGCTGTTATTAGGCCAGAGAGAGTCTAAGAGACAGTCTAAAATACAAATGTTGAGCCAGTGATGTCAGGCAGGTGCACAATGATCCTATCCACTTCAATTGCTTGCTCTCCTTCTCACACATGCTACTGCAGTTATCAATCTAAAATGAAGCATCCTTGATCATTTTTAGCAATCTTCCAAGACACCTTTGATTGCTTCAGTAACAACGGGGGGAGCTCTTAAATGTAGAATTCTAGTGCACTGTAAATCTGTCTCTTTAACAGGTTTATTCTTTTGTGTGTGGCTCATTTACAGAAGATTTTTTTTACATGGCTCTGAATAATGTAAAGCTGACAAATTTGTGTACAGAAGCCACAGACAGTATGCAGGCATTTGTTCAGCAAGCTGTTTAACTGTGCCTGACTTAAGTGCTTGAGTCATCTCATGGAGGTTAACAGTCAATTACCCATTGATTGCAAACTCAACACTTGATCAATAAAGGAGTAATCCAGTTCCCTCACGGCTTCAAGAGACAACATCCTTGTGCTGAAACCAAAGGCACTGGGGTCAAGTTCTACATGTCAGGGAATTCTTGCAGCAATGGGAGGCTTTCAGTGCCACAGATCACAGCGTAGGAGGGATCAAAGCCAGCTGTAGTGGAGTTGCTCAGGGCTTCATTCAGTGGCACAAACGATAACTGGAGGCCCTCTGTTCTAACAGCAAAAGGTAAGCATTCCTGTTTTCAAGGAAATCATTCTTATTGACTAAATGAAGTACATCGGTATCTGCTTAGCTCTGAGCAAGGGAACAACCATGAGTGTAATGGATGTGCTACAACTGATAGGTACTCTGACTAAATCTCTTCACTGTTTTCCATGGTAGATGAAATAATATTTATCATATCTGACCAGAGAGACAAAAGGGTGCAAAACACATGAAATATGATGTCTTCCTTTTCTTCTTGCAGTTTTTCAGATATATGGTGAACATACCATTCTTAAATCATCACAGGCAGAAAATTGACATTTTGTAATGGTGACACATCTTGGTAAGAACAATGGGTTTTCCAGTGCAGCTGAACCACTAGAAGAATTGCATAGAAAATTTGCAAATATTAGTGATTTCTATTGTAAACCACTATTTTTCTCCTCTCGGGAGATCTTTGGAGCATTTGCTAGTGGCCTCTAGGGAGGTAAACACTCATGTGATGATGCTTCTGATTCCACCTCCTACACCAAAAGATACCTATAAATACACAAGATATGTTTCAAAGTTAACTTTTGCATATAATCAAATTTAGCAATCCTGGGCTTTTTTATAGGCAGAGGCAGAGGAAATGGCATTTCTTATTTTCAGAGTAAAGGCAGCTGGATCCATAACAAAAGTATCTTTCAAACTTGAACCTGTTAAGTTGATACAGAATGTTAAGGATAATTTTTTTAAAGCTGTTGTGTCAATAAAAAAGTACTAATTTTTCCTGTGATCATGGAATGGGCCAGGTTGGAAGCAACAACGGGGGATCAGCTGTTCCAACCTCCCTGCTTAATTCAGCTTCATGAATCTCCCTTCAGGTTCACTCTTGTGTGCAGGATTTCATCCCGAGAGTTCCCAAATACCTCCAATGAAGGACATTCCACAACCTCTCTGAGTATTCTGTCCCAGTGTGTGGTCACAGGCACATTAAGGAAGTTCTTCCTCACATTCAGGTGAAACCTCCTGTGCCTCAATTTCTGTTCTTTGTCTCTTGTGCTATTGCTCTGCACTACCAAGCACAGCCTGGGTCCATCCTTGACACCCTCCCTTCATATACTCACAGACACTGATGAACTCCCTCATCTCTCAGCTCAGTCTTCTCAAAACTAAACAGCTTCCTCAGCCTTTCCTCACAGGAGAGATGCTCCAGTCCCACAGCCATCTCTGTCACTCTCTGCTGGATCCTCTTCAGGGGCTCCTTGTCTCTCTTGTCCTGAGGAGCCCAGAAATGGACACAGCACTCCAGATGTGCCTCACCTGGGCTGAGTAGAGCGCCAGGATCATTTGCCTTGCCCTGCTGGCTCTTTCCTAATGCACCCCGAAACACCACTGTCTTTCTTGGCCACCAGGACACACTGCTGGGTCTTGGACAGCTTGTCCCCCAGGAAACCCAGGTCCTTCTGCTCAGAGATGCTTTACAGCAGATCAGACCCAGCCCCTACGGATGTCTGGGGTTGTTCCTCCCCAGTGCAGGGTCTTGCTTTTTCCTTGGTTGATTTTCAGAGAGTTCTTCTCTGCCCATCTCTCCATCCTGTCAAGGTCCTTCTAAAGAACTGCACAGCATGATAAGCTTTGATGTTTGGTAAGAGAAGTACATGAGGGGCTTCATCCTAAATAAATCCAAAAAATACATAAAAATTCACTAACCTTCTTCCCTACATCACTAGTGTTCTGTCAGTGCATCATCCTAATATAGACATTTCAAATACCATGCATTTAAGTGATTTGTCTTTGTTTTCATGCCATCATATTTACTTTAAAAGTTAAACTATTTTCAATAGTTTCAGAAAATTATTGATGTTTTATTGGATGGAAATGGTGGCATCAGCAATCAAGCTCACTTTGTCATACAGTGGGGTGAAATATATCTTGGTGCTATATTAACAGCTTACTATTTACAATGAATTTTAATAACAGGATTAATTTGCCTCAACAGAAAAGATAAACTTAAATGTTAATAAAATGTGGGCTATGATGCCATCTAAATGCACTGCTAAGACTTTCATACAAAACCAAAATTGTTTATTGGATGAAGAAAGCACTGTTCAAATAGACCATGATCTGTCTACTTGCAGTCATCATAATCCTTGCAGTAAGAGATTTATTATGCTGGCTTTTATTACACATTCATTTTTCAGAGGAATAAATTACATGCTCCTTTTGCTGTGTTAATATTGCAAGCGAATGGATGCTGTTGTACATTCCCTTGGAAACACATTTTATACAGTGCCAATTAAGCAGGAGGTGGGAATATTGGCAAGAGGATTCCAGTCTCTCAGCTAAGGTCAATAAGGCTACCAACCAGCCAGAAATTACTTAGTAATGGCTTGCATAGTCAGCACTGGGTTCAAGCCCAGCTTCTGCTAAGGAGGTTGAATATACAGGCTTCTGAATGAAAGCAGGTGCTACCAGAGGAACATCCTAGTATTTAGAAAGCAACTTAGAATAAATACAAATCATGTCCGTGACCCGCCCTGACCAAGCTAGCTTTTGTGTTTTTTCATCCTTAATAGTCTTAATGTTTCAACACAAAACCAAATACAACTTCTATATTGACACTTAGCCACTAAATCCACACATAGACTCAGTAATGTTGACTACTCCCTCTCCTTTTCACAGATTGCAAGAAATTCTAACTCTGATCAAAAACTGCATCAGTTCAGGTAGCTTGGATAATTTATAGCATCCAAGGAAAAAAATCGTATCTTCTTTTAAGAGTTAATCAGAAAATAACTGCCAATCGAATTTTTATTTCTGCAATATTTAAGGCCTCTCAGTATTCAAGTGAGATTTTAATTTAGCTTTCTTCACATACTTCCATGAGGGAGCAATTGAGACTTTATTGGTGTTGTCATAATGGCCCAGATAGGTCTGAATCAGCAAGATAAGGTTTGGTATGGTCTTTAACTTAAGACTTAAAACTAACTTTGAACTGAACTGAACTGAACTGAACTGAACTGAACTGAACTGAATTGAATTGAATTGAACTGAATTGAATTGAATTGAATGAATGACGATTTAGCTTTAGCACGGCACAGGTAAGGAGATATTAACTTGTTTTCTTATATGCCAATAAAAATGACCATACTCTGTGTTCTCTGTATACATGGTTGCCACTGGTAAAACACAATACCCAGACTTCAGTGCAATTGAATGGCAGCATAAAAGATCTCACCAATGTTGTGCACAATAACAGCAAAGAAACACCTGTATCTTTGGAGGATGAGGTGCAAGGTGGGCTATCTTCTCCTTCATTACTCTCTCTTTTTCTTTGACTTTGTACTTTTTGAACTCTGCACATTTAGACAGTCCCTGCTCATCAGACAGATTCCCTTGCTATACAGGACTTGCACAATTAATAGTAGTCTCATCTTTCAGGATCATTCTCAAATTCTTCACAGCCTGGAAAGAGAAACTTGAAGTCTGTAATTTTTTCCCTACATACCAATGAGGCTTAGATGCTGATAATTCATTTTTTGAATTTTTCTATTCTGAAAGTCAACACCCCTCATTAATGTACTTTAATCCACAAAAATTCAGTAAGGTTTTCAACGGAAAACTTTGTTTTCTCTTTATTATTAACTGGGTTGAAAGAAAAGGTTCTGATTCTTCCCACAAACTAGGAAGAAATAATCATTTAATATTTGCTTATTTCCTTGTATTTGCTCTAT
This sequence comes from Muscicapa striata striata, assembly GCA_030060385.1. NCBI lineage: Eukaryota > Metazoa > Chordata > Aves > Passeriformes > Muscicapidae > Muscicapa > Muscicapa striata. The sequence goes on along the minus strand of JAREIS010000070.1, from coordinate 6,177,791 downwards.
GTCAATAATATTTATTCTCATTTTATCATTGCTAGTAGAAGAACTTCATTTTTTCTCTGCAACAGCTGACACTTTGAGGGCAGGTGACCCTGTTTCATTATACCACAGGGCTCCCCAGGACACCAAAAATTCTGCTTTATTAGAAAATTTCCAAGTGGCTCTGATGATTACCCTTTTGTTACCTATTTTATAAGATGCAGCTTCATCCTAGAAGATTGATTTCTGGAAATCAATTCTTTAAAGAAAGAACAAGTCAGGAACATTAGTTTCTGTGAAATGTATGGCTCAAACCAAATATTCAAGTAAATAACTTAAAGTCTGTCTGTCACCACCCACAGTAATTGCTTCAAATTTTGAAGCACAAGGTAATGAAGCAGCAAAAAAAAATGAGATTTTCTACTTATAAATGTCTGCAAACTTTGTGCCTCTCTGGAATGAGAGTGTGAGGCAGGTATAAAATGACATTTGAAATTTTTAGTTTGTACTTGGTCTGATCATAAACCATCAACCAATCCCAGTCCTGAGTAGATGGTATTTTGATTTTATACATTTTCAGAAGTCAAGGCTTACTTATATTAGAGAGCTAGGATGAAGAAGATAGCTGAGAGCTTTTCCACCCCAGAGACTACAACAAACTCTTCTGGAGATCTCCTATGAGTGCAGTAATACTGAAAGTACATTCTTGTGATGTATAAGCTTTGAGAGTCCTAAGAACTGGATTAAACACCCTTGATTTCTTCCTGACTGCAATGGGTGGTCTCTTGATGATGCTATAAGATCAATGTGAAGAGGAATCTATTTGTGCAGATGAGAGTATTAAATGAAAAGAAGCTGAGCTGAGGCACCTTTCTATCTGCAAGCCCTGAATATCTAAAGAATGACACCTCTATTACAAAACCAACAGCAAACTATATTATGATTTTTTTTTTCATTAAAATCTTTTAGAAGACAAGAAGTACAAGTAGACAGAGCAGCATCTTCCTTGAAAGAAAACTAGGCTTTTCTATGCATCACTTTTCTAACAAGGGTCTCACAGTGCCATTGTGTTTTCTTTCTTTGCACAGAAAAGCTAAACAGTGAGAACACTGGTGCATAAGCTCTTCAACTATTGAGATACTGAATTCTGATCTTTAATAAACCAACACTGATTTACTTCAATGCTTCTGTTTGCTTAGTTAAGCTCCACTGGCATACAAAAAGGCACACATAATTTAATCAGATTGCTTTTTTCATTTGATTTTTATTAATGCAGCAAGCAGGCATTGAGCTCAGCGAATTCTCTCAGTTCTCACCGATATAATATATCACTTCCTTCTTGACTGAAAGTTTCAAACAACAGCAAAAAAACCCAAAGAAGTACCAGAGCTTATGTGGAGTTGCCATGAGGTCCATTTCAATGATACAAGCTCTCCTCTTTCAGTCCTGTATTAAAAGTGTACTTTGTGGAATAGAGAACAGAGTCATTAAAGACAGTGTTAAATGCTCTCATTTCTGGGGTTGTGATAGACATGCTATTCTGATTTCTCCTAGAAAAATCCCTCCATCTTGTAACTCCAGCATATCTGTGCAGCTGCTTTATGCCATCCAGCATCCAGCCCAATCTGCTACTCTTAGCTTTAGATATTCTAGATAAATACAGTCCTGTTGAGCTGTCACAACTGGAGACACAGATTTTCATGTTTTACAGTTTACAGTAGCTTCAGGTAAATCTTTCCCATTTTTATATTTTCATACCTGAAATAAAGGTGAAAAAAATTCTCTCTGTAGAATTGTCACAGTGATTTAAAAACAATTTTAAAATAAAGTTTAGCATGTGCAAGGGTGATTCCATGCTGTGCTTTTCATAAGCTCTGAAGACACTTGCACTTTGTGCAGAGAACAGATTAAAATCTTGGAGTTTTCACTATTCAGTTTACCTTTTTACCTTGCTACCTGTTTTCCCACCAGCCAGCATTGTTTATTCTTTTGTGTTATTCCACCTCTATAATATTTTATTACAATCCATCTTTTAATGTGAAGACTGAACCAAAACACTCATAATATTATGAATATCTATATATTTTTACATATATGTATAAAAATATTTTTAAACTTGCAACCTCTGGAGCATCTGTGTGATTCTATTTTCAATTACAATGTTATGATGTCTGCCTTCATTGAAGACTAAGCAGCCCATCTGCTTTTTCTTGTCTCCTTAAAACAGTGTACAAAACAGTGAGGTTAACTGCCAAAATAATACTTCCTCTGTGACAGCAGAACACCACATTAAACTCTCACATGATAAAGTAGGAAAAAAAGAGGAAAATATAACTCTTTCTTGGTGAGCGTAGTCCTTTACAAAAATTGTTTGGAAAGTGGCATTATTACTCTTACTCTTACTCTTACTCTTACTCTTACTCTTACTCTTACTCTTACTCTTACTCTTACTCTTACTCTTACTCTTACTCTTACTCTTACTATTATTACAGCAGAGATTACTTTTCAAGTAAGACATGAACCATCCCAGAACAGTCCTTCCATCCTCTGAGGGTAGTTTCCATTCCAAATCTGCTAAGTATCCCCAGAAACAAATAAATCTTCTGTATGTTCTTTATCATATTTATATCAATCAGAGTGAAAAGTGATTCAGTTTCTGCTAGAATTGCAGGATGAAACATCTCCATGTCTCTCAAAACTTTTTAACACTGGTCATATTTTGTTAAGTCTACAGAAGTACTTGTGTTGTTGGTGTCTTCTTATGACAGATCTCTGTTTACTTTTCAATCTATAATCTATATTCTACTTCAAAGTCCATGTGTACATGGCATATAGATTACTGGGGTTTGTAGTATGTCTCCTTCACTGAAGCCAGCAAGAGTGTCATTATTTATTTCCCTGAGTAAGAGTATTTAAAGAAACTCTTTACTTTATTCTATCTCCATGTTCATCTTTCCAAGTACTGAATGACAATAGGTAGGATAAATAAAGGAAGATTAATAAAAGTATGCAGCAGCTAAAGTTTGCAGCCTCAGCTTTCAAGTTTAGGGGCAAAATTAAACTATAAGTAATTAATAATATCTGTCTAAGAAATTTTAAGCACATAGAAGCTTACAAGTTCTTTTACATTAATCTGGTTTTTTTGAGAAGTTTTACGAGTTTCACATCAAAATGTTTAATGTTTCCTGAAGCACAAACACACATTTCAGTTTTTCTAGGTTACCCCATAACTAACCAAAGCAACATTTATTTTTTTAAATTCACAATGTTATTAATTCCTTACTATTATATATCCATCATCAGGACCAACATTTCTTCCTTTCAACACATTAGAGATAATGCCTGGAGATTGTCCCATATATTTTTGCCATAAGTCATCTTGAAGATTTTAATGAAGATTAAAACAGAAGAATTTCAAAAGCAAGTTTTCTGAAAGGTGGAAAAATCGAGAGCTCTCCAGAAACACTCAGCTAATGCTATAATTTTTAAGCAAATTTAAAAAGCCAATTTAAAGCACCCAATTAATTTTTACTCAATTTTTTTGTTTGTTTGTCTTGCCACCAAACCATCCACAAACTAGAAAATAGCTATATTGAAACATTTGCAGGAACTTGTTCCTGTCTTGAAACTAAAATGTCATCTGTCATGGCAAAAAAGCTATCACTTCGCATTAGCAAATGGCTCAATTTTTGTTCTGTTTGCCCACCTAATGGGATAGCAGAATACTGGTACAATGATGGGCCATTTGTGCAAAATCTTGCCTCCAAGGATCTCTTCCAATTTGCACTCAAAACATTCTCTGTTTTGTTTTCTGGATGCTGTTCTGAACAGTGTAATGTGAAATCTTTTGGCACTCTCCTTTTAAGTGCTAACAGACAGACTTTCAAACATATATATTTGCCTAAATGTATAATGTTCAAGGGGAGTGAAACATGATGTCTTAAATGTTTGCAGGAAGGTCTGGACTATAGTAATTGTTTTAATACAATGACCACAACGTTTTCAAAACAACCCGTTGTTTCCACTAAATCTTCTCAAGCAGACATGCAGATATCCCCATAAAGGATTCTACCTTTGGGATCAAATTGAGTGTTGGCCCAAATAAATGTAATCTCTGTTTCTTATTATTATGTTCAAAGAAATTGTAAAAAAATTATTTCTCATACTTTGTGGTTTGGGGTTGTTTTAATTTATTTATTTATTTATTTATTTATTTATTTATTATTAATTTATTAATAATTTATCAATAATTAATAATTTATTATAAAATATATTCTGTTAAATATAGTCTGTTTTAGTGATAAGAATCACACATGTAGATTCTCAGCCTTAAATTTGCCATTCCCTGTGAAGCATCCCTGTACAGTCCCTCAATCTCCCTTTCTGAGGCATAATCTCATACAAGTACAGTATTAAATTCCATGGTAAATCTGCCAGAGGAGGGCAAAAAGGATTAGACTACTGCAGTTTAACTAAGATTCAGTGAATGTGTCACTTTAAAGTATGCCAGGTTTTGACATGAATAGTTACTTGCAATGTAAATGTATTACTTATCTAAGTATTAATTACCTACTGAGGAATAAAAAAAAAAAAAGAAGACACTTATCCCACAGGAGTAGTCTGAATTTTACAGTATGGCCATCATTTGTAAGTAAATTTGCAAAGCTGTGCACAGGGAGCTAAGGATAAACCGTATTAGTGAATAAATGGATTTGCACATTTTGTAATTGTATGCAGCTTGGAAAATGTACCTTTTCACATCTTACCCTGAGGATTCAATAGCTTCTTTAGAGCTGCTGCCTGCTAGTATCTGGAAAAGATGCTAAATATCTACATTGCCTCTAAAACATGACTGAATGTAAAAAGTCCAAAACTAAGAATATGTCAAATTGGTTTTTTGCTAAAGGTGTAGAAGATACCTCTGAGGTAAAAAAATAGCGAAAGGAGAATGAAGATAAGGGTGGCCTCAAATCCTAATAGAAGAAAAGTTATTAGATGGGTGGGGAGGCGGGGGAAGAGTTCCTCATTTTTCAGAAATTTCCATATTTTTGAAAGACTTTTTACCACAAAAAGTCATTTCCATTTCTCCAATTTCATTCAGTTTTTACATTTATAATTTAAAGGTTATTATCTGTTCCATTGTCTCATATAATTTCCATTTCTCTCCTTCATGAATGGATATGTTGATGTCCTATAGCTTCTGCCTAAAGTGTCAAGACTATTTAAAGTCTCACTGAAGTTTTCACAGTCAGCTGTTTATCTTTCTTATGGCAACTTTCCCCCCCATTATTATTTTTCCAAAAATTTGCTCTGACAAATATCTTCATTCCTTCTTCCTCTGCAGGCCACATATGAGTGCTTCTAAATTCTATCAACATTCTTCTAAAATCTATTTTTCTATATATTCCAACTAAAGAGTGTTATTCATTTGCATCAACTCTGTCTTTCTCAAATCACTTTCATGATTTTTCCTCTTAACAAGTCCACCTGCTGCCTCAGTCACTATCATCCACGCACTGACACATTGTAATGACCTTTTACATCAGTGCTCCTGTTTTCAAGCTAGTACATTTGTGGGATACTGGTGAAAGCCAGGGGAAAAGCAGCTTGGATTTGCTCAGGCTGCTCAAAGGAAAACATAAGAGAAAGAATTAAGAATAAAGATTAAGCACCTGCAGGGTGTGTGAGAGACGTGACAAGCAGTGTTATCTTCCCTGTATCGATGAAATCAAGTCTGTTCTCAGTTCCACGATCTAGTCTATAAAAGTGTGTTTGTTTCTTTAATAAAGGCTTTGCTTCTTTTCTGCCTCTGAAGGAAGTCATGTTGCTATATCTTTTTGCCGCATCCTAGCTCAATAGCAACATACAATTCCTTTATTTTTCCTCTCTAATGTCACTACAAGTTTCCTCTTTAATCTTTAGCCTCTCTTCAGCACTAATGTCCATACTCCAGTCCTTTCTCCCTATAGTCTCTCCTCTGTCTCAAGGTTCTAGCATCTACTTGCTTTTATTTCTTTAGCCTCACTGTTTTTTCTTCTCTCACTCCTCTTCAATCCTCTGCAAGCTGGTTTTTAGTTCTCCTTACCAGTGAAAAGACTCTCACTAATAACATTTTATGAGCTACAGTAAATAATTTAGGGGGAATGTTAATAATGCACAGGAAAGAAGGAGAGGAATTAAGAGATACAGGAAAAGAGAAGTTTCAGCAGAGAACCACAACATGATTGAGAGATACAAAATACATTTTTCCCTATTACCTCTTCTCCAGAGAAAAGATGCCTCATATTCCAAAACTGATCTATAAAGGGAGGCAAGATGAAGCCTGATGCTCAATAAAAGAAGGACTGAGAAGTGGGAAGAGGTTCATGGATCAGGATAAAGTTAGAGAGTAAAATCTTGCACAAAGCCAAATGGACTTTTCTTTACTAGCGCTTGAACAGAATTAAGCATGGCTAGCAGCCTTGAGAAGGGTTCATGGTTTCATAGTATTTAGAATCAGACAGGCAGCCAGACATCATTATGGTCTTTGAGTGCTTCCTATTTTTTAAGTCAATACATTTCTCAGATACCACACACACTTTGACAGCAAGAGTACTCTGTTGTTTCATCAAGACAAATTGAAGCAGCTAGATTTAAAATGCAGTGTTTTCAGTAGTAGCTGGAGTATCCAAAATCTGTGTGTGATTTAGCCTAGGTACTCCTTCTGAGAGGGGCTAATGAAATATAAAGGGGGCAGAGATTGTCTTCTTCTTCAGCATATGGATCAAAAAGCAGAACGGACCAAGTAATCCCTAGAAAGTCAAACCAAATATTTTCTTTGGAAAAACTTGCTTTCCTGGGATGATAGCACCTTTTTCCATGAGACAAAACTCAACTTTTCTCTCATGTGAAAGTGAAGTTTCTAAGATCCTCTCACAAAAATTTCTGAACCAAGTTGCCTGCTCCTGAAAAGAAGAAAGGCAAGAAGATTTAATGCTGATCCGTAAACAAGGCTGGAAAATTCCTGCCAGTACCCGTCTACCTACTGATTGTTTCCCAGGTGACTAACCAAATAATCAAGCAAGTTCTTTCTCACAGAATAATAATTGTCATTAAAACCCCTTTCTATTAAATCTTCCAGAGTTCTGACTTTATTGTCAATATCTGCTATTAATTCCTTCCACCCTTCTTTCAAAAAAAACCCCAAGCCCCAATTTCCATGTTTCAGCCTGCAGAGATAGTAGAGGATGTTTTCCAGTATAAAAAGTGGGTTAAAAAAAGGAAGGATGCTTATCAAACTTTTCATTTAAATTTTGTCCAAGTAAAACAGGAAGAACTCTTCCAGACTCACCAAATCAAAACCAGTGAAAGTCTTTATCTTTGTTGTCAGCTGCAAATAAAACATACGTAACAATGTCATTATTTGCTCTACTTCTGGAATCAGATGACCTTTTTCCCCTCTACACACATGAGATAAACTAAAAATACTAAAAGTCTTTAACAAGGGATCTTTGTGTAAATATTTTTTGGTTTAGGCCTTTTGCCCCTCTCCCTCATTCCCTAAGGTATCGACAATACTGCATCAGATGCAAACTCACAGTACATGATGTGAGACTATATGGTCATAGAATCACAGAATCACAGAATGTGCTAAGCAGGAAGGAACCCATCAGGAAGTCAAACTTCCAGCCCTGCACAGGTCACTCCACGACTCACATCCTGTGCCTGAGAACATTGACTTCTTGAGAAGCATTTGCTTCTTGAGCTCTGTCAGGCTGGTGCTGTGACCACTTCCCCAGGGAGTCTGTTTCAGAACTCAACAACCATCCAGGTAAAAAACTTTTTCCAGTATTCAACCTCAACATCCCCTGACTCAGCTTCATGCCATTTCCTAAAGTCCTTTCACCAGTCACAAGAGTGAAGAGATCAGTACTTGCCTTTCAGCTTCCTCCTACTCCATGCTGCAATCCAATATAGTTCCCTTTAACATCTCTACAAACCCACCAAAAGAAATGTAAAAGCATTGGTTTTAATCCCCTGAGAAATACTTTATTTCAATCTATTCACAGGTGCTGTTTTCAGCTACCACTGAAGAATAAATCTTGACTGGCTTTGGGTTTGTTTTTTCCCACACCATATTCTTAATATGTATATTAATGGGCTTAGTATATACTTCTTTTTCAACATGATGTTTTGTGGAAGAGTTTTTTAAAGTACCTATAAAATAATCTTGATTATTTCAAAAGCTTGTATGCATAAAGTTTATAAACACTCTTCACTTTAGGGAGTCAGTTAAGAGAACCGCAAATGATAAACAGGATTTGTTCAGGTTTGCAAACATTTTCAACTTCTATTGCTGTTTCACGAGATGTTCAAAACCATCTGCTTCTTCTTTGTGGGTGTGTGCGTCACTCCCTATGACAATGACTGAGATGGGATATCTTACAGCTGGTTTGTCCGTTTCTTTGTTTGTTCATCTCCACTAGGCAGCTCTTTGAGCTGGGAAGCTTATCCTTCCAGCACTATAAAAAAATTAGCTTATCCTTGTTTTGCAGTGTTGCTTGCATTTCCTAGCCTCTGAGAGCACAGCAACCTAGCTAAATCTTGCCTCCAACCATGCTAACCTTCAACAAAGTGTCTCTCTTACGAAAATATTCAGTAAACCCAGGTTGACAGATACATCTTTTACATCTTTTATTAGAAGTATAAACTTGCCACCATGTCGCTTCAGTACCCAAATTCTGATAAGAGAAGCCATTACTTCTCTCTGTACTTCATCTATTTTCCAAGACAGCACAAGTCCTTAGTTACTGTGCAAACCTGCACAGCACAATTAGAGATTACTTCACTTGGAGCTAAATATTTTGGTGAAAATTTCCCTAGTGCTTGCTTAGATCAGCCAGAGTGCACTAAAGTGAACTGCCGTGGGATATCACACATTTTGTATGGAGAAGTAATAAGCAGATCTAGAGGGTCACAAAGGTCAGAAGGACCTTTGCTGAATTAATAATAGTGTAGATATAGGTCACACTGCCCTAGAGCTTATGGGGCTCCTGAACATCTGCTATGGCCACCATTCCTCTAATCTGCTGTCTTGAACATACTAATGAGAGAAATAACACCTATTAAAAAGTCAAAGATCCATGCCCTGAAGAAGAGCACAAAGGCAGACCATGCTGCAGTCACTGGGTTTCTAAGAGCATGCCCACTGTGGCTCTTCAGAAAACAAGAAGCATGTAGCTTTCTTCCCCATGGGCAATGGGAGAATTTGAGGCAGGAGCTTAGAGAAGTGTGCTGCCTCCAGGTTGATTCAGTATCCATTGAACCACACCTAGGCAAAATTGCTCCTATAAAGAACAGATATTCTTACAACCTAACTAGTTAATATACAAAGCACTCAAGGATTTTCATGTTTGTTTTCTAAAGTTTTGGTGTGAATTCATTAATTTGTTAATGAATATTTTAATAGCATCAATACACTGCATATGCAAATTGAGTCTACAGAGTATCACTTGCAGAAGAACTACTTCAGCACTTGATTGATTTGTGAAGCAAGTTTTGTTTTGCCACTCTTTTCCTCCCTTTAGGTCAACCAGGTGACATTTCAATAAAAACAGTGTCCTTAGGCCAAGTCAGCGTGGAAGATGATTTCATACGGGTAGTGAAGGCTAAATATTTTTAAAATGCAAACAAAATGAATTTTTAAAAGCTTCAAAATGGCTTTGGATTCAGAAAGCTCTTTACAATTCATGGGCAGTCCTCTTTAAGAAAAATGCTCTTAAGTTACGCATACTTCTCATTTGTCTGTTCAGAGATTTCTCTGTCTCTTCTACTACACAGTCTGTATAATTTAAGGTGACTCACTGTACAGGAAAGTTCACCTCCATTAAAATGTTTTCTTTAGTAAGCACTCTCCTGGAAGTGCTGTAGTGTAAACATGAGTGGCTACGAATACGAGCATTTATTAAATAGTGCTGATGAATTTTTCAATACCTAAGGGAGAGCAATTCACAGCTCAATCATTCAGGCCATTTTAAGTGCTGCACAGGACAATTCCACTACATCTTCCATTAATATTTAATTGCCCATTTTATTCTGTTTACCTTTTTGGTTAATATATAATTTAAAGCCCTTCTTCTAAAAAGGAGCGGGGAGGGGGGAAGAGAACAACAGTTAGCCTGCTTTTAACAGATCTCTGGTGAGAACTTTTCCTTCATTTAAAATTCATTGCAAAGAATTTTTATTTAATATCAGTAACACAAACCCTAGGTATTAAAGCAAAACTTGGAAGCAACTGTTGCATAACAGTCATGACATTGATTTAAACTTTGACACAAATTTCTGACTAGCAGTCTAAAGCACCCTAGAAGACTGGGAGGATGCCACACAACCTGAGCACTAAAAGTGGGTACAAAAAGTGTGTGATAGTGTTACAACCCCTGTTGCACAAAGGGTATTCCACAGGAAATAATATTCTTCAAGACTTTGGTGGAAAGCGAAAAGGGTTTTGAAAATGTAACAAAAACATTTGGCTTAAAATTATAATACTAGAGAATGTTTACAGAGGGCTATATTATTGTGCTGATTAAGAAATAAGCTGCCTGATTATTGGGCCTGAAAGTGCTTGGGTACTGTGAAGTGGGCAAAAGAGCAATCATGTAAGAGTGTTACACTTGCTCTTCATTGCCAGTCATTGGGGCATCACAGCTCATCACAGTCACAAATCTCATGGAAAATTATTTATCTATTAAAAACAGTAAAGAGCTGATTTTTGAATTTGGGACAAAAGTACTAGCAGTGGTACTTAGGCTTTGGTCATTGTTTTGATAATCGCAAGAAAACTCACATGGGCTTAAATATTGACATAAATGTACTTGTTTTGAACTTTTCAGAGGCTGTATGTTTGATCTTTCACTTTCTGTAGTCCTTAACACATATACAACACATTAAGTTTATGATCTAGAGTAGTCTATCACTTTTATCACCTCCTGCTTTAAGATAAGGTTGGTGGTTTGGTGAGAAGTTTTTGAAAAATAATATGTAAATAATTAAAAGTAATAGATTCCTTAGCTTTTCTTAATTTTCTTTAGCAATCATTCAGAGTATTATGCTGTAATACATAACATAATATGCCATGGAAGTAGATCTAGATGCAGTGTTAGAAAGCTGGTGCATTAATGAAGCATTTTCTCTGGGTTAATTATGTCTTATTTTTCACAATTACATACAATATTAAAGACTAGCATATACATAATCACAAGATCAGTGCCCAACCTTCCTAATGAAAGTGAGAAAATGTGAACATACTATTCAAAGTTAGCATGACTTCAGGAACTTTTTTTTTTAATGCAAGGAGAAAAAAAAAAAAAAAAAGCATGAATAAAAATAAACAGCTTATCTGCAGTGTTTAAGACATATCTACCACAATGCATAAAACTGGAAAATGGTGAAAATTATTCTGGAAGGTACTGAAAAACATCTGAAAGACAATACCGTCATTGGTCCTTCAAGAGAGGAAAATCTTGCTTATCAAACCTGATTTGCTTTTATGACAAGGTAACTCAACCAGCTGAACAAGGGAAGCCAGTAAAGTTTTTGATACTGTCTCTCACAGGATCCTTCTGGGCAAAATGCCCAGCCCAGAGCTGGATAACCCCATCATGGGATGGGAGCAACTGGGTCACAGGCCAGGCACAAAGGGTTACAGAGAATGGGGTGACATCAGACTGGGGACCTGTCACTGGTGGGGTTCCACAGGGCTCCATCCTCGACCCTCTGCTCTTCAACCTCTTCATAAATGACCTGGACACAGGACTGGAAGGGACACCGAGCAAGTCTGCAGATGATACAAAACTGGGAGGAGCTGTTGACTCCCTCGAGGGCAGGGGGGCCCTGCAGAGAGACCTTGACAAATCAGGGGTCTGGACAACCACCAACCATATGGAGTTCAACAGGGGAAAGTGCTGGATTCTGCCTCTGAGATGGGGCAAGCCTGGAGGTAGGGACAGACTGGGGAATGGGATGCTGAAGAGCAGTGCCATGGAAAGGCACCTGGGGGTCCTGGTCAGTGGCAAGTTGAACCTGAGCCAGCAGTGCCCTGGAGCCAGGAGGGCCAGCCCTGTCCTGGGGGCATCAGGGACAGCATCACAGGCAGGGAAGGGAGGGGATTGTCCTGCTCTGCTCTGAGCTGGGGCAGCCTCACCTCCAGCGCTGGGGCTGGTTTGGGCACTGCAGTATGAGGCAGGCATTAAACTAGCAGAGAGTGTCCAAAGGAGGGCACAGAGGTGTGAAGGGCCTCGAGGGGAAGCTGTGTGAGGAGTGGCTGAGGGCTCTTGGTCTGTTCAGCCTGGGGGAGCCTGAGGACAGAGCTCACTGCAGGTACAGCTTCACTGTGAGGGGAAGAGCAGGGACAGACACTGATCTCTGCTCTGTGGTGACAGTGACAGGAAATGAGGGAAAGGCCTGAAGCTGTGTCAGGGGAGGTTCAAGAAGCATTTGGACCATGGTCTCAGGCATATTTTATGACTGCTTGGGATGATCCTATGCAGTGGCAGAAGTTGGACTTGATGGTTTTTGTGGGTCTCTCCCAGCTGAGCATATTCTATGATTCTCTGAAAATGTTTGTATTTTGTTATAGTACATGTTCATCAACCTTGGGAACAGATTGGGTCGATACAATGGAATTATCTGACTTTACTTCTTAGTGGTAAAATCTCAAAATGACAGAGCATTACTCTTCACCAATGAACTAGCAGAGAACAATTAGCATTTGTGTCTCCAGTTAGAGTAGGCAAGGACAACATGAGCAGGAAGTCTCCATGTTTAATCACCAGATCACGAACAAGCAGTCAATATCATCACATGAAAGATCACTCTGTACTGGAGTCCTCAGACTTCATCACTGTCTAAAAAACTAACCCAAGTCTGGCTGAAGTTTAAGAGGAAACCATATCTATTAAAAGCAAAATACTACAGCAAGCAACACTGTCCTACCCCAGCAGCACCCCCCCTTTTCTCTGATCTTGACAGAGAGTATTCTAAATCTTCAGGACTTCCAAACAGCAAGGTTTCAAGAAAGTCAAGGTCAGGAGACAGTAGTTTCCTTATTAACGATGCCAGCCATGAGGATGCTTTTCCTTCTCTGCATGATCAGTGTGCTGTGACTTGCTTGCTAAGGGCCTCTCTCCACTGCTGCTATTTCCTACAGCCTCAGGGAAACAGCTGTGTGGTGCCAACTTCTGCAGCTCTTTGGTCTCTTTTGCACTTGTACACAGAGTAAGTGCCAGCCACTCATGGCCTCATTTTCCCTGTCAGCTCACCTAAAATGCTAATATCTGCAACATGAAGGGCATGCATTTTAGTATGTAAGCCTATGCTTTCTTAACTCATGAAAGTGATACTTAGGCTATATACTTAATTGTTTAAATAAAATATTTTACACTTTGACTTTGATATAGCCTGAAAATATGCACAAATTTTTGTTCTGTTGTATTGTGCTTTTTATGCCATATATAGTTTCCTGCTTTACACAACAAATAACTAGATCTTATTATTTTATTTATATTTAGCCAGATGGTAAAATGGATTTACCAGTAACAAACTACTTGCAGAAACCAGAGTAACCTATGTTATTTGAAAAAGGCTAGTAATCTTTATCCAATAATCAGAGATGTTGTTTGCTTGTTAAAATCCATTTTAATCCCTGAGGCAATGAATTCATAGATGCTATTCTACTTTTTCACCTCAGAAATTCAGTTTTTCTAGTTTGGGTTATGTATGTTTTTCTAAGTTTTCTGAACAACACACAGAGACTACATGCTATCAGTCTTCCTGCTGTCTAAGGCTGTCTGCAAACTGAAGCAAGGAGAAACAGAGGAAAATGAATTCTTCTAGTTTGGTGTCCATTCATATTCTATTCAAATATCTAAACTCGTAGTTATTAAGTGATCAGTCTAATACTATCAAAATTATAGTTGGCTATCTTTTCTGGGTTTTTTGTTTGTTTCCTTTATTGCACTAAAATTGCTAAATAGAGATACATAGAGGCTGCTTCCCATCTAAATATCACTGTCCTTCACACTTTCCTCCTAAAATAACATGTCACTAGTTAAATATAGCCTGTTCATTGCATCCCCCTATTAAATGCCTTCAATTCTACTCTCTTGCTCCTAAAAAGCTAATCCCAAATGGGGTTAAAAGCATCATTGTTTTAAAAAAAAATCTTTAAAATCAGATGAAAATATTTTTAATGTGCCTGTTATTTTCAGTCCATTTTCATATTGTGATTTGATTATCAAACTTCATAGTTTTACTGGCATATGTTCTGAATCAGGAAAATATTTTACTTTAGGAATTGATAGAATATTTCATTTAGTACTGATTATACAGCAGAAATTCTTAATTCTCATCACATGCTTATAGTTTTTTAGATTTTCTCTAGTCTTTTTCATGAATTAGATGAAAATTTCAATCACAAAAGAAGATAACTTGGATCACTTCTGCCTTATTGTACTACCTTAGCTAAAAGTAAATTGTTAGAATAATATTTGAAAATTGCTTCTGTGTTCCCAGGCACAGCACATGCAGACTTGTCTTCTGTTTTCCTCTCCCAAAAGAGTAAGAACTTTGGCTGCATTCCATCCTTCAGAAAATCAACTCACTCTAAGATGTTGAGTTGTCCTTGTTCTCTGCTGCCCCAAGATGATAAAAAAAGGAGCGAAGGTATTCAGATGGGCTTTTCTCTGAAAGGTGGTATTTTTCAATGTTCTTTTTGGGGTATACAGTGTACACAAAACGCAGACAACAGCGTAAGTTAGAAAATAATCACACCACACTCACGAGGAGTCCTGCCAATGCTTGTAGAAGTCAATACGTTGTTCCTACTGCAGTGAAATCTGTTTCCTCTTTGTCAGACCCAGACAGCAATCCTGACACTGTCAGGCTGGGTGTTCAGAGAGTTCTGCCTGCTGATGCTGCACCTCCTGTTACACTTCACCCTAAGGGTAAGTAAGACATTATATTCAGTGTGCACACATAATAATAACAGAATGATTCAGAATACATTCAAACATTTGAAATGGCTCAGTCATAAATGTCAGCAGAAAGCTGAATCCGCAAACTTGTAGCACACACTTGTGACAACATTGTTTAAACATAAATGAAAAATGTTACTGAAAAATGTCACTAGAAATGGGTTCTGTTCTTCCACTGTTGACCCATCTTATGCAAATACATTACCTCCTTGAACCACATATGCCTGTATCTATCCTTCTGCCTTTGTGCTAGGATCACACTGGTAGGTTGGCTGTAAGCAGCAATTAACAATGAAGGCTTCAAAGTCCCTTCATATGCATAGAAAGCTCTGCAATAGTCTGCAATAAAGATTCACATTCTTTGTTCCTACATATGTGATAGTGCACATCTCTAAAGCAATTCCTACATGTAAGCATCATAGTTTAAACAAGCAGTAGTTTTGAACAAATTTGTGGAAGAGGGTTGATCATGATTATCTTTCCAGCAGATCTTTCTGGAGAGTTGACAATGCTTAGGTAAAAATTAATTTCCAATTTCTAAGACTTAGAGAGAAATAAAGGAGAAAGAATTAAAGGAAAACTAAAGGGAAAAGCATTTCCTTTAGTGAGTTATAGGTAAAAAACTTTAAAAAAATAATCTCTTAATTGTGTAAAAAAAATAAAATGTAGTGGCTGCTCTCAATAAAGTTTATGCTTGGCCTGGCTTCATTTGAGGGTGTTTTTGATATTTAGAGTTGTATTTTTCTATTATGAAAAGAATTTTCTCTCAAGAAGAATTCTTCTACATTTTTTGAATATTACTGAATAGTTTAGGAATCTTTCCTTGCCACAGCAAATGTTTAACACTTGTAGGAAAAATGGGAAGGGGATGAGTTTTAGTTTTAAATTATGTTAATCTAAAGTACTGGATTTTCCAGACTGATACTCATCAGAACAGTTTCTTCCCTTCTGCAGTTACAATTAATGTTGATAGGATGAAGAAATAAATTTATCCTTAGAGCAGGACTAATAAGAAGTGTAACTATAAACTATATCTATATCTTCATATGAAGATTGCACACACCTCTTACTTATCACTTGCTATGCAAATACTGCAATGACTGTCTTTTGTTATATGAGTTTATATGTAGCCTTTTAAAAATACTAGAACACAAAGTATATGAACCTAGGACTGTGGTTTAATTTTTTAAGAATATTTTTTTTTATGTATGCACTGTGTTTATGACCGGTGGCATAAATACATTGCAGTCATCTCACATGCATTTCCAACAAGTGGAAAAGTATTTAAAACTCAGAGATTTTAACTGAATGATTTTTCTCATCTAGCTTAGATTTGTGGAATTATATTAAGACATTAATTCCACACATAAATACATACATCCATGGCATAATATTCACTTAGGGCATTCTTTATTTGCAACAGACAAAAAACCTGTTTCTTTCCATAATCTTGAAATTATCATTGGAAAGAAAATCTGTCTTTGTAGTAAATATTTTTTTTAACTGAATTAGAAACTCCCTGATGCGTCTTCTCTCACCAGTTGGGAACAAAGATGCATTTTTGCAGATAATTCCAGAGTGCACTTGGATCAGATGTAAGTACTGAGCTGTAAAAAGCACTACACTGTGCTTGTGACATTTGACATAAAATGCCTAGTAGCAATGCATAAAATGTCTAGTGGTGGGATAAAATATGATTAACAGCATGGGTACTCTTCTTCATCTGAGAGCAGCTTAGAGAAGTGAAATACACCATGTGTGTCTCATCCAAATTAAGTTGTGGAGAAAACAGGATACAAATAAAACATAATTATAATTTCCAATTGAGTTTATAAGAAAAAGAAATAACCTTTCTTACTTTTAAAAAGATATGTTCTCTCTAATGCAAATCTTCATTTTTGGCAAAATGCATGCTTTCCTACTCTAAGAGTCATGTTTCACAGTTTTTCAGTGATAGAGAACAGAAGTCAAGGTATATTTTTCTGTACTTAAACAGCATGCACAATAGGCATGTTAGCAAAACTTATAGGATAATGAAACAATGCTTTCTTTTAACCATCTGTCTCTTCACATCTCTTTCTTTAATTGTTACAATCTGGTTTCAGTGATTCATAAGAAACAATATTAGGTAATGTTAATAACAGTATTTAATTAGATGGTTTAAGATACTGTTTGGAGTTAGACTGCAATTAGTTAAAGCAATCAGAGGTGTGCATGTGTCAGAGGAGGTTATTTGTTTCGCTTTGCTTGACTGGCTGCTAAAGGAGAAGATGATGTGCCTCTCCAGCCCTGTTATTTACAACCTTTGCTCTTTCTTCCAAATTTCCCAACCCCCCCTTCCCAACTGTTACAGCCAATGGTAATTTAGATAACATCTAAAGCCTTGCCTGACAAGGTACATTCAAATTATGAAGCAATCCTTCTACATAGAAAGACCTTGTTTGTTAGATTAGTTGGGGATTGGCTCTGTATGACAGCTTGTTTGCAAAAGGTGAGCTATCTGCATTTCCAAAGCAGGCAAGCGTCATTTAAGGAAAAAATAGAGATGTCATTTCTCTTATTTGTCACAGAGTTCATGTAATATTCCTTCTCAGTTTTCTTCATTGTTTACTTCTAAGGAAAATAGTAGCAACTGCGTACCTTCGAATGAGACACCTAATTTTGTTATGGATGAACATAGTGTTGTGACAAAACAGTGGCACAGCTGTCATAACAGCTGTCACACATTAATCATGACAGTGACAAATAGCATAATTACTTTATCTGGAATGTCTAGCATGCAACTCAGTATGCACCACTGCAGCTTAAGCATATCAAGCATGGTTTAATTAAAAGACATCAATATAGGTTAGTCAGACATGGTCTTAGAGACACTGATACAAAATGAAAATAAAATTATTTATCAATCCCTTTTTAGGAACACTCAAAGACCAATTACTTAGTCAACAAGGTAATTTGAATCTCTTTTCCTAATCAGTCCCTTTGATGCCAATTCTGCATGGTGAATTGAGCTATTGGCACGTATGTGTTTCTAACCCAAAACCTCAGCTATGTACGGTTATCCATTCTTCCAAGATAGCTTAAATGTTCACATCTGTCCTACATCCTCCGATTGAACAAAATGTAGCAAAATAACAAGCTTCATTGTATGCTGCTGTGTAAAACGTCCTTCCCACAGACTTTGCAACGTAGATAGAAAAGGGAAGTTTGTGTCACAATGTGTGCATTGGGCTCTGCAGTGCACCTGCTAAGGCTGAAGAGTTGTAAAGACACTATAAAGACAGCTACCACTGAAAAACACAAATTCAGCTCAGACTTATATTTCAAACAAGCAAAAACATTAAGAGGTAATTTTTTTAAATTATTTTTTTTTAATTAGAACCCTATCCAGTTTAACAGCTCTTTCTGAGTCCACATGTGTACACATTTGTATCTGTTTTGTTTAGGCTTTTCTGAAGATAAAATACACACATAAAATGCTGCTGCTAAGGTTCACTTCACACAGCAAATTCCCCTGGTAATTACCAACTCATAGTATTCTTACTTTTTGCTCCAGATTTGTTAAGCTCTGCATCTCATTGAATTCACTTATTGAATTTCTAGGGGCAGTTCATGAATTGTACTGAAAGCTGACTCAATGAAATATTAATGAATCAATTTCCATAGACATGGATTCATTATTGCACTGGATGGCATCAGAAAACACAGTACTGCAGGCAGTATCCTTCCACCAGCCTGCCAGAGGATTTCATTTTATTATTCAATTTTTAAAGCCCACACTCATTCTAGGTAAGTTTACACTGGGAGCTTTTCAATCTCTTGCTCTAAAACAAAATTAAGGGGGAAACATTATTTAGATGAACCTCAGTAATCCATCAAATGTGATTTCCTATAAACCAGCAAAGCAAGATTTTCAGTGATTTGTTCTGAACCACAGAAAGCAAAATTTTTAAAAACACAATAAGTTCCTTAAAAATATGAAAGCTTTATTTCTCCTTTCTTCAATAAGAGGTACAAAGGGAAAATGGCAAAATATTTTCATAGCTGGTTTCTGAGATTAGAAGATTTACATCAATGAATCCAAGTTTTAATGACTGGATTTAAGATTTCTATGCTTCTGCAGTGGAGCTATATGGAACAACAGTCTCCAGAAATGCATTTTGAAATTATTTCAGCCATATAAGTTTTTAAGAAACCCCACAAGGCAGCCTGCGACAGCTTCAATAATTACTCATCTGTTCACTAATAATCACATATCTACCAAAATTAACTACTTCTACATGAATCTTTCACATGCTTCAGGTTTGTAACGAAGATCATTGTACTGACTTCCTCTAGGTTAACCATGGAGGAAAGACAAATGACTTATCTCCTTTGGTATCCTGGTTTTGGTGAACTACCACTTGAGGCTCTGCCTGGCTCATAAAGCAGAAATCATACTATCAAGATAAACAGCTTCCTTTAAGTTTGTTTTCAGTGGAGTTAAACTTCAAAATTCTATCTGAATTCCCTGCACAGTCATGTTTTTAGGGTATTCTTTGGCATAACCAACTGCAAGCTAGAAGATGAAATTCCAAAATCCTTCCTCACTTACCTAAGACAGTTAACAAAGAGGTCTTCCTTCTTCCTCTATTTGTGTTCATCAGATACCTAACAAAAGTATTCTCTCTCCCTAACAACAGAAACCAGCAGGTTTTGGTGTGAAAATTAGCAGCTGGCAATTGTATTTATATCTTTGACTAAGAGGTTTGTTATTTATCTTCTCTGTTGCAGTGCCCATGTGGCAGCACTGATATTGAGCAGCTGGACAGATTGCACCCTGGAGCCACATCTGTAGCTATATAGATCAACACCACTTTCATTGCCTCAATGCTGGAGAAGTTTATCTTCTGTCAGTTAGATTTACTGCCTACTTCATGAATTGTTAAGGGTTTTTCCTTCCTCTCCTCCAATTTGGTTTTGAAAGCATGCTACTGTAATCTGGTACTGGTCATTAACAGCTGATTAGTCAAGTTTGGTTTTTTTTTTTTTTTTTTTTTTGTTTTTTTAATTAATAAGGATTTCCAGTAGGGTTTGCAAAAATGAATCTGGAATGGTGAAGACAGTAAACAGTGATTGCTCAATGAAACTGGGAAATGGTTTTAAAGGGCTACAAAATAAAGACCAGTAAAAATTACACAAATAAGTGGGTGCATCATAGATCATATCTGTTTCAGTCATTTCTTAGTATTTGAACTGATTAATCAGTAATTACTCAGCAGTTAATTTGGCTTCCTTCCCTGAGAAAGTTGAGTACTAAATTGTTTGTCTTCCATAAAGAGTAACAGAAAAAGCATTCTAATGACAATAGCAATCATATCCTAGTGATATTCTGTATGTTTTTCTAACAGTTAATTAAAGGAACTACATTTTTATAATGCACACACTAACACAGTAATAACAAGGTTTTATCCAGATAGCTGTCACAGTAGCAAGGCAGATCCAAGAAACAATTTGGGCTAGTTTTTGGGGCTAGTAATGGCTGAAAGATAGTAGCTCTTTTTCTCCTCCAAGTATTGTAGAACCTGCCAACTCAGATCCAGCAATATTCAAGAGGCAGGACATTGAATGGTTTTAACCCAGGTTGCATGCACTCAACCTGTCATTGGAACACTGCTTTCTCCATTTTTTTCATTGCATCAATGGTCTGCATTTATGTGGAAGCAGAACTCTTCTCTTTTTTTCCATTTCACTCCTTACAAGATGAAAAAAACTGTTACCACTTTCACACTTCGAAGGACTATAACATAAAATATTTGAAAATCGAACATTTTCAAGTTATATGAATTCAACTCAAATAGATGAACTCAACCAGAAACTAGTTTCAACCAGATACTAGTGTTTCTAAATATGCCAGTGGAGATCTGTTTTCATGTTCATTCATGGACCAGAGATGTTTTGTGTAATTCATGTTTGTTATGTAAATCTCCAAAATAATTTTTTGTCATGTGGTGTCTCATCAATTGTTGATTGTTTGTTTCGAATTTACAGCACACATATTGGATTCCTGCAGCTTCGTCCTCCAGTAAATAGCTTTGTGGACCTAAAGCTGGAAGACGTGGGTGGGTTCTTTGTCCCACCATTTAAGAGAGCAACATAATGAGAATTCATTGATGCTCTTTGCATTTCCATGAGATTAGATCTCTACTGCAGCGTGACATATGTTAGCCCAAAGGAGAGCTCCAGGCAAAACTTGACTATCTGTACACAGTACAAAAGAGTCCTGAGTCCTGCAATGGATTCAGAAAACTGAAGCATTTTCAAAAAGAATGAATAGGATCAGAGTATAATGTGATGTGCAGTGAATATTTCCAAAACTCTTTTTCACTTGGTATAGGTTTATATGAGAGGCTCTGGGCAGAAGTCCACCAGTAACAGTGTTTCCAAAACAGAGTTGAGAAGGATGATGGGTAGAAGAAAGAAGTCAAACACTGCATATTTAAATGATAATCTAATGATATAGAAAGTTTCTTCTTTCCTTCTCCATAATTTCTAAATATTAAAATAACTCAGTTTCATCAGTTCTTTGAAAAAGATACTCATATTTCAAATGACCATTTGCAGCAGGTTAAGGCTTGAGGGTTTGTTCTTTGTAACTGCAGCCCTCACTGAATTTTTTATGTAAGTCCACAACTGAGTTGCTAAAAAAATTCAGCAATATTTTAAATAGTTAATCCTTGTTTAAACATTTTTATGTTCAGTGATATCTTATTTTTCCTTATGGCTAGTTAAGATTTCATTCTGGCTGTCTGGAATATATATTTCCAAAGTTTAAGTTAAGCCCTGCGAATTTTCAAATTAAAGCAGCACTGTGTTTTTATACTAGAGCATCCAGTCAAGTCTTGTGCATAAAACATTCACCATGAAATAACCAAGAGTAGATTCATTCATCTAAATAAATTCAGAGCTGGGAATGTTGTTAATGAAACAGATATCAAGTTACCTAGGCACCTTAGGAAAAGGTTAGCACTTTCTGTTAAGTATCCCATCAATCCTAATGAATTACAGTTGTGTTCTGTGTAAAATGACTGATTTTAATCCATTTTATATTCATGAGTATGTCAAAGGTATACCCAGAGAGAGATCTATATAAGGAGAAGACCTTATGTAAGACCTATTCTCATTCCTTCCATGGAGATGATAGTTTTAATGCCATCGTGTACATGTATGCCTTTGTTTTCACGCTGCACAGAAGGACTGGGCAACAATAGGCTGTTGAAACAGTTACCTTTTTAACAAGCTTTAGTTAGATTCACCAACTGTTATATTTGGCAGATTGTGGCCATATGGATCTGCAGACATGATTTCTTGTTCAGCCTTCATATCATCATGTACATTGCAGGGTGACATGACAGACCTAAGCCATGTGCAGGACTCCATTTTCCTCACTGAGATTTCTACCACCTGCTCTGGGATGCAAGAGCTACAGCAAAATGCTTTGACTCTTTAGAGTAACAGTGCACTTATGCTTTCTTTGGACATGAAATGTTATGAGAAATTGAGAAGTTACCTTTAAGCAGATACTCTTCCATAACTTGTCCTCTTGTCTAGCTATGTTTCCTCTCTGATCATGTTGTAGTGGTCACTCTACATGAACTTGCTATTTTCTCTAAATATGTTGGTGAAGACGAACATGAAAATACTGGGTTTTGCTGTATATGTAGATCTACAATAGAAATATTGACAATTTGCAGCTGTGACAGGGAATATGTTTTGTTAAGTTATCTGTTGGAAATGAGGTTGGAAGTAAAAGGACAGAAACAACACTGATGTTGTTGCAATATGGTAGGAATTCTAAAGAGAATATTCATGTGAGTAGGCTTAAATAATCTCCATTTACTGAGTAGCTAAATTATTACAGAGCAGACTGAGGATAATTTAAAACTGTGGACCTGTTTATTTTGCCTCAGAGGAGTTTGGATCATAATTTGAATGTTTCAGAGAAAAGGAAGATAAATTCTTGAGAGACCTGATGGGCTGTGTTTTCATATCTTTTTATTAGAACTACCAAATACAAACCTAACTAAATTATTAGGTTTTAGAATACTTTTTTAAAACTGCGTTAAAGGTGCATTTATATTTTTTAGATTAATTCTGCAAAAGTTCTACTGAAAGCACAAACTCATTTTTGGAAATGTTCACATATGTGTAATGAATAACTCACAGACAGTTAAATGAGGGTTAAGTACATACAGGCTAGAGACTTCTGGCATGGCTTATTTTTGGGTGGGTCTTGTCTTTTCTTTTGTTTGTTTGTTTGTTTGTGGGTTTGGTTTTGTTTTACAAATTATTGTTTAGACATAGGCCAACATAAATACACCCTTACGGTTCCAGACCTAAGCAAGAGTGAGTTCCTAAACAATATCGATCACTCACTTCAACACTTTTAGTTTTGCTAGCTCAGAGATTTCTGCTTTTTTTGGGTGCTGCAATCATGCTCCTGGAGTCATTATCAAAAGCAGCAACAAGCACTCTGAGTATGCAGTTGCATTCAAAATGCAGGCCTGAGGCTGTTAGGTCTTTTGAAAAATTAGACTATTATAATCTATTTTGTCATCTCAGCTTGATGCACACATGAATGCATCTCTAATGCACCATGAACAGAAAGCAAAATTATGTTATGATTAGTCAATATTGTAGAGGAAGAGGAGATATTTGGAAGTAAGTTTTAAACTTTGGGCAGTTTTTAGACCACCATGTCCTATTTATATTTCTACACCCCACAAAATGGAGGTGTCACAACCAGATTCTGAATGTTCTATTTGTTCTATGATGAGAGATGTAAGCACATTTAATATTTGAGGATAACAACCAAACATTCTCTGGCTTAAGGCCTAGGTACATGATTTGAATGGATACACTCCTACGACATTATAACACACATTCTTTTTCATATTGCTATATAATTGTTACTGTAAACTATATTTAATAATAATTAAATCATAATAATAATCCAATTATTCACTAACAATAGTGTCCATAGTGTCACTGTCTGAGGGTCTCTTTAGGCGTGAGACCTCCTCGGATGGACATGTAGGTGGTTTGGGATTCAGGGATTTCCTGAAGCCGCCGGTGAGAAACTGCTCGAGAGGATCTTCTGTTGTTTCAAGGTTGTTTATTATATCTCATCTACAAAGTGTCCAACCAGGCTGACGGAGGTCCCTCAGCAAGGCGACCATGACAAAAGTGTTTGCCTGGGAGAGGCAGGACCCATCTTTTATACTCTAGACTACGTTTTTGATATTTACAGTTACTTTCCAATGCAGTACAACCTTATTACACTGTCCAGTTTTGTCCCCATCCAATCTGTGGCTGCCAGCATGTCATCCAACATGGATGGCACAGAGAAGAAGGAGGAAGGGGGCACACCACGCCCCAAATCCTCCATGCTGGCCACGTGTTTCTTATCACAGACATGTCAGAAATCAATTTATCTACATTCTAACAGTCTAACTTATACTCTACTTATTTTTGTGACTTGTAATTCTTCCTGCAATGTTGGCAGATTTTCCCAAGGGGTTAAATTCAGCCCCTGAGACACCTGGGTCTCATTCTGGGGTCTCTGAGAGGCCTGCCAGGGGGGTTTTGAGACCCCCAGGGACGCCAGGGGAACGCCCTGGACTCCCACACTTAGCATAATAATAATTTTACAGTTCAGTACCAAGTCTCCTAGCAGAAGAACATAAAACTCCAGCAAAATAGAGTAAAAACTTTTCAGCTGAACAGATCACCAACCTCCTTATTATCTCTTAACTGCAAAAAGAAATATTAAATAAAATTTACTTTGATTAAGTAAAATTTACTTTAATTTAGAAAAAAAAAAATATTTGACTTTGTAGAATAAGATTATGCCAGGAAGTTAAGCTGTCCGTGACTATCCTGGTAAGCAGTTCTGTGACCTTACACTTTATAAGATCTAGCCCATAAAAAAGATGCGTATTTTGGTTTTTTTCTAGAGAATTATTTGGCCTTCAAACATCTTAAATAGTTGAAAAAATACATCAGTAGAGATCAGATTCCACCTGCACACATAATATGTAGGTCCACACAAACCCATAATGTTATGTTGTTTTACAATTTATGCTGAAACTTTTGCTGTTTTTTCCCCTTTTTAAAATTAAAAGCATCCTTAGTAAAGTAATTACTATAGTAAAAAAAAGTTTCCTTAAGCTACTCTAATGAAAACTGTGTTAATGTTTACCCGATGCTTACACTGTGCTGAGAAGGCACTATGCTACAGAATTGATTTTTCATTCAACACAAGCAGAAGATTTGAATTGGAGAAACTTGGCTAAAATTTCCAAGCACCACATACCCCTGAAACAAGTCCCTAAGTTGTGGATGTAATGACAAAAGCTAGCTAGATACCTGTATCCACATCAGAGAAAGAAGATGAGGGTAAATAAAGCAAAATGGAGAACATCTCTGGAAGATCTGATAAATAAGAAGCACATGGCTTTGCATTCTTGGTATGTAAAGTAAAAAGTCAGCCAAGGTCCAGAGCCAACTGGGAAGCAACTATGCATTCTGCATAGCATTACAAGGCAATTTTGGAAAGCCAAACACACAGAAAGGGAAGTTTGTTTATAGCTAAAATAATCATAACAAATATCTATAAAAGAACTGCTCGTATGAGCCATCACTGTTAGAATACAGCTTGCCTTGCTTCAAAAAACATTTAAGTGGCATTTCCCACAGGGTTAAGACATTGAATACCTTCTCTGAAGATGAAATTTAAGATCCGCATCTGAAAAAGCTCTAACTATTACTAATCGTGGTGACAACCCTCTCGTGGCCTGATCTCTCTCTCCAGTGTACAGGTCTAAGAAGACAGTTCTCAGTCCATGGCATGAGAGGTTGACCACTGCCCCAGATGAAAACCAAAAAAAAGGAAAACTAGAAAACATGGCTACAACATGCATTTTAATAACCCTTCATAATAACTACATCAACTTCTTTTCCTTAATTTCTCTCCACAACCCTTAGGTGATTTTACCTTATAAAAATACCAAGCTATTTATATCAATACTTACTCACTATGAATCTGATAAATTATATTGAAAGGGCTTAACTTGTATGAAAAGTAAATGAAACCTTAGAAAAAACAGAGCTTGGATGGACCAATTTTTTAAACTCGATCCTCAGGGGATTCAAAGTATCTAAGACAGAAAGTAACCATTACAACAGTAAGAATGACTCATGAGTTTTCAGAGAAATACCACACAGTAACTTTAGTCTGGCAAAGAAACTCTGAACGATGAAACAGGTCCATTAATTTCATTGGGAATCTGCTATTACCCATGTGTTAATAAAAATTGTGTAACTTCTGTCTCTACTACCTGAAAAGGTTAAGGAATCCACACAACTCTCTTTTGTATGTGCTGCATAGGATAACTGAACAAGAAGAAACAACTAGGATGTATATTAAATATATCTTTAAATGAATGAATGAAAAGTTTGTGCTGGGCAGCACTTAATATCCACAAGTGATTATGCATAATTTTTCAGGAGTAATATCTAGTACACTAAAGAAAGATATTGAAAATAATATGATGAAACCATGAATTCAAGAAAGGCCTGCAAACCCTTACAAACCCTTGGAAAAAAAGAACCTCTTATTATTTAAAAAAAAAAAAAAAAAAAAAAAAGGAAAAGAAAAAATAACCGGGAAGAAGAAATTGAAAAGGAAAGGAAATTACTAGATGTTACTATAACTGGGACAGATTGTATCAGAGGATTATTAGAATTTGGAGGAGAACATTATTATTTTCTAAATTGAATTGGATTATTTATTACAGTTCTAAGAAGTATTGAACACAAGGAAGATTCCAAGCAAATATTAGATTAGACTGGGAAATAATATAAATGAAAGAAGTGGCTCTGAGATAAATCTCTATACAAACATTACAAATATTAAATTCTCCTTCATGTAGCTCTGATCTGATAAGGATAGCTTTACATTTTCTAAATACCTAGTCCTGTAGTTCTAGCTGCTATCCATGTAGAAAAACTATTAGCCACTTTCTGATTCCAAGTTCAGTAGCGCTACAACAGAGAAGCGAAATTTTTCAATCCTAATCAGGTCCCATCTCATACTTCATTCATATTTCACAGGCCTTCTGTGTGAACAGATTCTCTGTATTCAGTAGGTGAAAAAATGGCATGCAATGGTACCTCTTTTCTAGCATTATTAATTTTCTCAATATAGACATCACTTTTAAAAAGATGGGAAATTGCAAATGTGGAAATACTGAGTTGTCCACTGTAGAGGTCAGATAGTATTTCTTTAGATCTTCTCTTTTGTTAATGCTTTCTTAACAAGAACTCAGAGGAAATTTATAATAAATGTTAGAACTACACACTCATTAATGCATGATGATGATCATTAAATGCATGTCTGCAGATGAAATATCATAGTCATGTGTGAATGTGATTTCAAAGACATAAAATGTACAGTTTATGTCCAGCTTCTGTTACTAATATTTACCTCAAGAGCAGCCCAGGCCTACCCTACTTATGCTTGCTGGACACTTGCTGTAAATATTAGGAATCAGGAAGTTTGAATAAATCCTCTGAATTGGTGGTAATAGTTAGTAGGCGAATGTTTTCCTTTTCTGGATTTTGTATCACATATCAACTCATTATTCAAGTAATTTATAAGTATTTGGAATTTGTGAATATTATCTTCCTCATCTGATGTATATCATATAATGTCTTTGTGATTTTGTTATTACTCTTATACCACAAAAGTCTTTTGCTATTCAACACAGGTCTTTTACTCAACTATTAGGTTAAAATTATGATAACCATTCTTGACAACATCTTGTCAAGAATGATAGCATGTGTCAGTTAAAAATAAAGAGTCCATGCAACTTCTGGCTACCTTTTGGGACATGACCTCAAGAGTGTTAACTGATGACACAAGTAAAGCATCAAAGCCAGAATTGTACACAACTAAACCAGACAGAGCTGCATTCACTACTTTCCCTTCTTTAAAAACTCTACCCTCACTTCCTCTTTATCATGCTAATAGGAGATAACTGGAAACATGAGAGGAAATTTCATTTTGGTCAGAGCCAAACGACATCATGATGTTAATAATAAATCAAGAGCTTCAGGATCTGGGTGGTGTTGTGTTTTGGGGGCAGAGAGTGTGGTGGTAGGGTTGTGGGTTTTGGTTTTGTTTTGTAGAAATACAGAAAGTGTTTAAATCCCACATTGGAACTATTCCCAGAGTTTTTTGACAGGGGAAAAAAACCCCAACAAACAAACAAAAACAAAACAAAAAAACCACAACATAACAAAAACCCACAAAAACCCCCAACAATGGTGAACACACACTTACTTTTAAATTATTTTTCAAAATGCATTCTCAGAAATTAAAATATATCCTAATAAGGCAATTAAAAAATCAAAACTCTTTAACTTACAATATTTGTGTTAAACTTCAAATCAGCAGACAGATGAACCCAACTCCTTTCTCCCTGGGAAATGCCCCTGGAACTACAAGGAGAGGGGCTTCCTCAGCCAGGGCAGACTACCTTCAAGGGCTGTGCTCAAGGAGGACAGCTCTAGGTGATCCAGAAACCCTGAGACCGAACAGTGAAGGCGCAGGCACAGTGTCACTGCACAAGCCCTTCAGACACCACCACTAATTACCAAAAAGATATGGTGTGAGGGCCCTGCAGGTGTGCTGCATCAGCACTGACAGCCTGCTCTGCTTCGCAACCTGCCTCTGTCCTCATCAGCACTGTCAGAATCCAAGCACCTCATTAATATCTGTGAATTAATTTAATCTCTGAGCTAAAAAAAAATTCTTCCCCAGTGTGGCAGACAAGACTGCTGCTACTCAGGGCATAAGCAAGGATCAATTTCATATACACAATCAGTGTTTTAGTTAACGCAGACTCTAATTTCAGAAGAAAACTGTGTCTAGAAAACAAGCTGAGTACTTGCTGGAACCTGTGTCCATTCTGACCTCCGCTGGGGGACATCTCTTTGTGTGCTTGTAAGGCTAGAAAGAAGCCTCAGGAATTGTATATGTGCTACAGTTTGGCTGTGCGCTTTGGTTCCTGTCCTGATTAAAATTTTAATGGTCATTACTTTACTTGGAGAGCATATAAGTTGATTACTTAACATCCGTAAAGCATGTCAGATCCTCAGAAGGATAGGGAATAGTAACCTGACAGTAGACTACATTTTGGAGTTTTCTCCTTCTGAGGGTCCATCATTAGATAAACACATGAATGTACTTGTTTGGCAAGTACCTGAACATGTACTGATGATCCAAGGCTTCCACTAGACAAGTTTCTTGTGTAGTGATACAGGACGGATTAATTTATTTATGACCTGAGTTACTGGTATTTTATCTGATGAACCCTAACAGCCCATTTAATGAACTTCTAATTACTTCGTGCTTCATCCTCACAGATCCACCTTTCCCTTGTATGTACCACATTGTCCTTCATTGCCACATCTGAAATA
Organism: Muscicapa striata striata; assembly: GCA_030060385.1. Classification (NCBI taxonomy): domain Eukaryota; kingdom Metazoa; phylum Chordata; class Aves; order Passeriformes; family Muscicapidae; genus Muscicapa; species Muscicapa striata. The sequence continues at coordinate 6,148,281 of JAREIS010000070.1, read as the reverse complement.
TAGAGGGAAAGTGACATTTCCAAGACCCTAAATTACTTAAATCAAACAGAAATCCCAGATGTTTTTAGCTCATAAGTGCTTCTGAAAATTGTATCGAAACTCTGTGGCACAAACATAAATCTTACTACATCTTGTATATTTTTGATGTTGTAATTATAAATTGTAACCATTTTTGAAAAAGTAGTTATAGCAGACATATTCAAAATATTGTCTTCCTAGCAATCTAGCTGTTTAGCACCAACTGGGAGCTTGTCCATTGAGAAAAAAATCTTTTATCACATTCCTCACTGATCATGAGCCTCAACTTTCAAAGGTGACCTTTAATTTATTGAGAAGAAACAAGAAAAAAAGGTTTTTTCAGACCAGTTACTTCTATTATGCAGTTGTTTCAGTCAAACAAATACCAACTGCCACATAGAAGTGTTATTTCCAGTGGTAAATTCAGGGGCTTCTGACAAGCAGAAATTGATAAAAGTATTTGCAGAAGATGGGGACGAATTACGGAGAAGATGCAGATCAGGTTTGTTTTTAATTCTGAGTAAGGTACATCTTGCTCCAGACTACATGTGGGGGTGGACCATAGCATAGAAAACTATCAAAGAGGCTGCAAGTGTACAAAATAAGCCTAGAGATGGTTAAAAATGAGAAGACTTACTATTCTTTAAAGATGTGCAGCATATTATATTGAAGGGATGGAACATCTCTTGTATGAGGAAAAGCATTGGTGTTGTTCAGCCTGGAGAAGAGAAGGCCCTGGGAAGACTTCTCTGAGCCTTTTCAATACTGAGCTAGAGCCTATAAACCCTTTAGTATGGCCTGTTGCAATAGCATGAGGGTGATGTCTTTGAACTGAAGTAAGGTAGATTCAGGTATTAGGAAGAAACTTTCTATGAAGAGGGTGGTGAAACACTGGCAAGCTGCCAAGGGAGGTAGTAAATATTCCATCCCTGAGAACATTCAGAGGTCTGAGCAAATTCTTCCAGCTGAAGGAGACCCCTCCCATGTCAGAGGGATCAGACTAGATGACCTCAAAAGGTAAAAAAGCTTGCTTCCAACCCCAACTACTCCATAAATTCATGAAACTTTTCCCTGGATAACACTGGAAGTGACTCTTCCTCTCTAATTTCTTATCCCTACAGAGGGATTCCTGGACTGTGCTTCACTACTTAATTACACTTCAATTTGTTCTTGATGGTCAGACAAAAGGAGAATGCTTTTGATGCCTTTCCCAAAATACACAAAAAAGATAGAGACAATGCAGTTTGCAGATTATCAAACCTGAAAAATGCTTCTCATTTTGAAGCCATTACCAAGAATATATTTTCCAAACATAAGATCTTTTTCCTACACAGTGCTATAGTATTAAGGATGATACTGGTGGGAGTGCAGTTTATAATTTATAAGAAAAATCAAGAAAAAATAAGGCACAAAAATAGTGTAGCAGACTGAATGATTGTTCTCTGCCAGTAGAGAGGATTCCAAAATATGAAACATGCTGGCTAGTTAAATCCTCTCCTCTTAAATCAGATTTTTCTCAGGCACAAAAGGTTCTGTCTGCTTCAGTCTAAAGTTGACAATTTCTAGAACGGCAAAACCACAGACCTCTACAGAACCAGAAAAAGGGATGTGGTCAATATTCTACTACCAGTAATCTAAGTCTTATGGGAAACTGGACCTTTCCAGTTTATGGTCCACTTCTGCAAAACGTTTGTGCCAGACTTTAAAGGTTACTATACATCATTTTACTTAGATCAGTGGCCTCAGCAAGAGTCAATAAGAATAATGGCAATAACATCAATGTAAATGTACACGGATTTACTCAAGCTGAGAATACAGCAAGCAGAAAATAATCAGCATGGTACAGGGTCACTCGTAGGTCAGATACTTGATTTGAGAATAGGAAAAAGCAGTTCCATAAAGTAGCAGAAAAATTGGAGTGCAGTAAACTTCCATAGTTTTCTACCAGGAAAATTCTTGGATTAATCTTACAGCAATTTCTGATCGAATACTTTCAGACCAGAAAGTCAAGACCTTTCTGACAAAGTCTTATGTGAAACACCCTCCTGATTAGAAAAGTTTTCTTCTATGACTTGTCCTGAGACTACTTTTGAGAGCAGTCCCTTTGTGCACACTCTATCTTTCTGTAACACAGCATGCACACATTAGAAAAAAGTGTTTTCATTTTCTTCTAGCTACACTTACATTCTATCTATATATTCAAATTATATATATTTACATTTGATATTTTATCTGTATTTAAGTATGCATATCTCTGTTTATCTCTAACTTCTACTTAGGGACCATTATTATATTTGTTCTGTACTCTGAAGGCTGAAACAACATACTACCTGGAAACTGTCAAGTTGGCTTCAATTGACTAAAAAGTCACTAAATACCTAATATTTGATTCTTTATTAATTTCCAAAATATCTTTTGCCTGTAGTAAGCAATTATACAGACTTGCCATCTAGCAAAAACATTTTTTGTTTTCACAAGAGTGAAATTTTGTGCTTGAAAATAAGCAGACTAATAAAATCTTTCTGGGAAGCAAGATAATGACAACTATATCACAGCCCTCAGTGAAATTATATATGTATATAAAATAACTATCATAGAAAAAAAGTTATTCAGATGAATACTATTTTTTTCTATAATATAACTTCATGTTATGCTCTTAAAAAAATGAGGTTCTGAACAGGCTTTCAACAGGGCTTGAGGTTGACCTGTGTACCTCAAAGTCCATAAATGCAAGGTCACCTTCCCAACAATTCTCCTTCCTTTTCCTAGAATTATGTGATATTCTATTTAGAGACTGAACCCACATCCCCACACTCTGCAATTGTATAGGAAATACCAAACATGACACAATATTTTCACATGCTGCTCCTTCTTCTGGTTTATGAATAAATTAGAACATTTAAAATCCACAATAAAACGACATTCTCGTGTCTCATAACAGCATCATTGCAGATTAAAACTCTACAGATGATCAACACATTTTCTGCAAAGCCTAAACATAAACATAGGCTTACATTTAAATGAGAAACATTACACTCTCATATCAATTTCTATATTGTTTGCACCAGACAAGATATTAGATTTCAGTTCCATGCTGAACAGAAACTAGAGAGTTTAAATCATAAGTATGCATAGCATTAATTCAGGAGTTATTATGTGTTTGCAATAATGTAACAAACAAGAATATCACATTGTTCGAGAAAGGCCAGGTAAGAAATTTCTGAAACATCATAGGATAAAATTAAAGGTGTTAAGAAACAGTAGGGTGGTCCATTTCAGGTTTTTGCCTCTGAAGCAGTCTTTAGACTTGATGCAGAAAGGCTGTTTCAACTTGTTTTGAGCACTTGTACAATGATAAAAGTTATAATTATAGCTATAGATTATAGAAAAAATAGATTCTGTTCTCATGGGATCTAGAGATCTTTGGCATTACTCATGGACCACTAAGGTGTATCTTTATCATGAAGAAGGAGGTAATAATATGCTGCTTTTGCAACATAATTTTTAATAAGAATCTCATGGTACTTTACTAACATTAAATAATTAATTTTCCTCATTTTTTAGAAAGCAGTTACTTTTAATGTGCTCACAAGCAAACTGAGAGCAAACAGCTAGATAAAGGCCAAAATTTTGCAATTGGGTAAGAGAAATGAAGGAAATTTCCATTGGTCTTTTTAAAATATGTGCCAAAGAGCTTGCAGGAACTCTTCCAACCGTGTTATATGGAACATTCTCATCATACAAGAGATAATGTTTTATGGCATATGATCCATGAAGCTAGTGTCCCCTGATGGCAGAAGAAATCTAAATATTGAAAGAAATTGTTTCTTCCCTCACAATTTCACCTAATTGTGTGAACATTTTCAAAGACTTTCCCAAATATAGTTATCTCTTGTCTGCATAATAATGTACAAAACAGAATTTTGTTATTTTCAACTAAAAGGTACTTGTTTTTCTTGTGGTTTAGTTAAATTGACTCCCCCACAATACAATAAGTAATTTCTGTTTTCAAGAAAAACACGTATAATTTTTATTGCAATAAGAGGCAGTAGTGTAGAATTGAGCTGGTAAAATTTAAGGATTCAAATATTTTTCAACAGTTAGTGGTTTGTTTCATCCATTTATTAGTACATTTTTTAGAATTTTAGCCACTTAATGCCTTTACTTAATGCCTTTTTTCTGGCAATTTATAAAATCTCATACAGAACACGTTCAGAAAGCTTGGAAAATTCACTGCCATTCCTCTGCTGCTCTGCAGAAGAAAATCAAGACATAATGCTGCTGTGAAACATACCAGTCTCTGCAGGTCCATCTACCAGCAGCATAGAAACTAACATGCTAAATCTCTTCTTCATTGAAATGAGGTAACACAGCATTTGAATCCAGATCACTGTGTCAGTGTCATTCTACACGACTTCTCGGTGTGTTCACAGGGGACCAAAAGGCAGCTACAACAACAGTTCTAATTCAAATTGCTTTCCTATTATTAAAACATTAAAATATATTCTTTTTCTTTTGCCTTTCTACTATGTAGAAAAAATAATTTTAAAAATAACCTTAGGGTCCAGAATTAAGAAGTAAAGGACAAAATAGCCTAAGAAAAGGATATTAGCATTATATTCCATCTCTCTCTCTCAGTATCAAAATTTCACCAAACTATTTACTTCTTCCTACTTCCTGCCAGAAGTAACACCAGTAATTTTCTCTGGAATTAACTATGAATATTTTTTTTCCTTTTGGAAAAAGAAAGAAAGAAGCAAAAAGCCAAATAATCAAGGACAGTAGGAGGGTGAGGGCTGTGTGTTTGCTCAACCACCCCTCAAGAGAGCTGTGGAGTGTTTGTGTAAACAACAGAGGTACCCACAGCTTCCCCTTAATTCATTCTTCTATTCGTGTCAGTTCAATTATCCAACTTGGGTTGCTGCAGAATTATCAACTTTCCAATGCTATTTTTCTACATGAAAATGAAAAATTTTAAGGGTCTTTTCCATTTCAGGTTAAGAGCAAACATCTACATTGTTCTGCTTTTAATGGTTTCCATGACTGATGATGAACAGATGGCAAGATTTGGTTAATTCTTAGAAAACCAGAATGTTGATAAATAATAGAACAAATCTGGCACAGACCTAACATCCAATTTCTCATTGCTTTTTTTTTCTCCATTTTTTATCTTATTTTTTCTCCACTTATTTATATTATAAGTCTACTTTCCGAATCTCTCTTTAGCTTGTCCTTTTCTGCTTCAGAGCCATCAAATTTGCTCTGAACATTTCCCTGTTTTCAATTTTTTTTGCCATAATATGCTGCAAAGCAGGAGTTGGACTCAATGATCCTGATGGGTTCTTCCCAGCTCAGTGTATTCTATGATTCTATGGTCTATGGGAGGCAAAAAGATAAAAAAACCTTCTCAGTTGATATCTTTCAAAACAACATGGACATGAACAGTAACATACCCTTGCAAACACCTTAGAAGATGGATAGGGACAGAATTCAATACTTTAGTTCCTTGTATACCGCATATATTTCTGTTTTTCCAAAGTCACAGTAAGTTAACTACAATTGTTACTGGTTGTGTCAATTTTGGGAGCATGACAGAGGTGGAGTAAGAGGGAGAGGGAGTAAGAGGGAAGATTGGAGATACATCAACCTCCTTTGAAAACTTTGATGCAAACCAAACACCTAAGACACATTTAAACACACACCTAACACACATTTAAATTATCTTTCAGACTTCAGGAGGTCCTGTCCTACTTGCCTCATGTGCAAAGAATTCCCATATTTGTATGACAGGAAGCGTAAAGTGAATGTATAGAAAAATAATTGGTAGAATGGAAAATATTTGAGGATTTTTTTCCTCATATATATTATTCAAATATTTGCATTAATTGCAAAAACATTTTAATAGTGAATATATGTGGCCAAATATGGCTATAAATCTGAGATCAAATCTGAAATGTATCCTTCCAGCTGTTTTGCAGTAGTAGTGGTAGGTTGGTTACTCAACTCTGCAATTAACCGTACAAATCCACATCAAAATGTTTGGAGCCTGAAATAATTACCCCAAAATGACTCACAGAAATTGGAACAAATATTCTCTAAAATTTAGTAGACCTGTCAGAAAATAGGGGAGTAAATTAAGAAAACATTGGAACAAAAAGAATAAAGGGAATGATGTGGGAGGAAGGAATAAAGTATTTAATGTTATTACTTTTCTTCTTCATTACTTTCTTCTTCTTCTACTTCTTTCCAACTCTCAGTAATCTCCAAAATATTGTTATGAAAATATAGACTTTTCAACATATCAGCTGTTCAAGAAGGCACTACAGGGTTCTTTCAATTTTCTAGCTCTTTGGGGGGAAAAAATGGTTTTGGGAGAAACTCTATTTCTTTAAAATATTTTAAACCTCTACTCTATTTCCTTTTTATCTAGACTTCACTGCTCTCTCCCATATAAATTATAGAATTAAGCCCATACTGAATGTATTATGTTCCAATCTTTCTAGATTTACATACAAAAAATGTAGAAGGTGGGTATCAGGACATTAAAATCAGAACTATATCAACAACCAACTGAAGTTGGTTTTGTTACTGAATTTGATTCAGATTATGATGCCAACATGAAAGTCTGACTGGTGCGGAATGAAATTTTGTTCCACCTGGATTTTTTCCAATTTGTATGCAAGTTGTATCCTAACTCATATTCATATCTAATTCATAATATAGAGTGAATGCAAACACAGTTCTAGGAAGCCCTCAGCTTGGTTTCCTTTTTCCATTTTTCACAACTTTGTGAAAGATGAAAAGCTGTGAAAATTCAACCTGAAAGCATTGGTGATAGGAAGACATTTTAAAAACATTTAATATACAGATTACTGGAAAAATGCCTTTGAAAAGATCTGGATAATTTTAACAAATGTTTACTGCCATTTCAACTTACTTTAAAGTAACATCAGGGAACTAATAATCAAGATGTTTCTACCACAGCACATGAAGAGAATCATTAGGTGCCTGAGCACAGGTGTAGCCCTCCCATCTGACCAGAAACTTCATAGATTAGTTTCTTAATTTGGGCAGACTTCCCAGAGCTCATCTCCACGCACTAAATCTGAGTTTTCCAGTTCTATTTTGCCAAACTGAACTTCTAAAATACTATAAAGAGCTCTGTGCATGTGTCCTCTTCTCTTTGATGCTGCTTGTACTATCACATCTTTTTCTTCCCTCATAATATAATTATTATCACCATATAAAAAACATATCTATTGCAGACACTGCTTTTATCATATGTAAAAGTAAATTCATTTCAAGAATTATTTTATGTTTCAGCATTATATCATGCTTGTGTTTCGGTAAGAGACTCCAAAGAAAAACAAGCTAGTATGAGCAACATGTACTTATTAACGTGAACTTATCTATAGAGTTATGATCAAATCCTTACTCCATAATATTTTAATTTTCTTGCTTTCTTTATTTTCTTGCACATATAAACACAATTGATTTCCCACACTCTAGCAATCTCCTTTTACTTATCAGTCTCTTGACCTATGTATTTGTACAGAGGGATTGGAACATGAACACCCACAGGTCCATAAAAATAGCCGAATGTTCCTTTTCTCTCATAACATCAAAACTGGATGAACAGAACAGTGAGACCACTAGTGAGAATTAATGGCCTAGCAGCCATTTTTCTTTGCTTTGATTTGGGCTCTAATCCAGGATTTGGTGGTTCTGTAGTCAGCTTGCACCAGTGGAGCTGTCTGAGAGGGATACATTAAAAATACCCTGAGGGTGACTGGAAAACCTAGTAGAGCCCCTGGTATTTACTGTGCAATGGTGCTTGCAAAAAGCATTAATAGGGAGATCTCAGGGTAGCTATTTAAGATAAGAATTATTGAGATATTGAAATTATTGAATTATGAAGTACTGTGTTAATCCACCAGTCAGCAAAACATGTCAAATATTAAACAGAATTACTGAGAGGAAGACAGATGTTTGTTTTGGGGATTTGTTTGTTTGTTTCTTGTTCTTAATGAAGAAATCATTTCATAGGGACCAGCAGAAGCAATGGATTAATTTTAAAAAATAAAAGTGTGATGATATCGCTCTGTGACTGCTTGGTAAAGATATAATGTCAGAATTTATGTTGCAGAGAACAACCCATGCAATAATCCAAACCACCATCATTAATTAAGCCCTGAAAAACAAATTTCAGAAAAACAGCTCTATCAAGCCAAGATTTATAGCTTCTTTTCCATTTTGTCCTTTCAATGATTTTCTTATATTTTTTTTTCTTTTTGTCTCTTTAGATGATAACTCTGCTGCACAGAATATCATAAATTATTTCAGATAATTTCAATACACAACTAAGATGGATGATAATTTTTTCTGCTGTGGAAGGCCTTTTACTTCTAGTCAAGCTCCATTTTCTGTTCTTACAGACTATACCATTATCCCTCCTTCCATACATTAATATCTCAAAGGCATGCCACAAACAAAAATCTGCAACTGAATCCATTGCAAATTCTGTCCCACAAGATGAAGATTACACACATCAGAATGGGGTTTGAGTCAGACGTTATCCCCATTTCCACCTCAGAGACATCATGGAACACAAGCAGTTAAATAAAATGTAAAGTATGCAGCATGACTATGGAGTGATTTTTTGACTTTTTTCATAATTGTTGGCCTGTATATGAATTAAAGGTACAATTAGAGGTGATTTTATCATAGATGTGCAAAAAGCTGTAAACAATTATTCTCTCCCCTGAAATACACCATGATAATAAGATACAATTTATTAACATGGAAGAAGAGGAAGTACAGTCAGTTCCTTTTCTTCTTTTTTCCAGAGCAGTTGTTCATTAGAATTTTGTCCAAAACATTTGTCTGACTTGAGGTTCCACCCCTCAACACTAGTTCTTAACATGTAGTCTTCAAGGAAAACTAAACAGTGAGGAGTTTAATTGCCCTTGGCAATCTTCTCTTCTCAGTCCAAATCAAATTCCATCTTTCTAATCTGAAAATTATGCAAGGGCAGAGGATCCTGAAGAGATCAGCTTTGGCATGAGAGACTTACCACATTATTAAGGTTTTCTCAGAACAGCTGGGTAGATAAACCTATAATGTAATGCTTCTTAGAAAGTATAAAGATGTTTTCACTCCTCTTCACATTGTCTTAAAAGGTTGCATAAGATTCTAACAGTGCATTTTTCACAGTGTATGCACCACAGAAAAATAATGTATAATTATTAATTAATGTGTAGTTATATAATTCATTATAATGGAGAAAACTCTCTTCCAAATTTTAACCCTGATCTATGTTATAAATGCTGGTCCACACTGTTAGCAGAAACTCTTGAAGGGGTTCCAGCACACTTTCCCAGAAATTTTTCTGCCAGTCTGAGTATCAACCTTGTCACTCTTTGTCATGGCAGAAAATGCACTTTTCCAAGAAGGCAGATATTTTGGCCAATAAAGAGCTGTGAATTGAAGGCCTGTGTTTTTTATTTCATCAGTCTCTCCGCAGAAGCTTTTCACAGCCTGATACTGTCAGCTGTGCTAGCCAAGTGTTCTCCACACACTCAGGTGGACTGCTGCCAGACACCCAAAGAGGAAAATAAGGTAGGATTTCTCATCTATTTTCATGCAGCTCCATGAAATTAGAAATTTTTATCTCAGTGCTCAGGTTTGATACAAATCCAATTGGATATATGAAAATGTTGTGTTTTAGTTGAACTGTCCATCCAGCTTTAACAGACAAAGTATTTTAAATTCTCATTGTTCCAATTAAAAGAATCTGTATTTAACTTGAAATAAATTCAAAACAAAGGTAAACATGCAAAAGAACAACTTCCTTTTTTTTTTTTTTTTTTTTTCTTTTTCTTTCTGTGGGCATTGGCTATGACAGAGAACTTTTGAGGTTCATCATGCCTGTAAGGACTGGATATATAGAATTGTCCTATATGTGCCTCCCAGAATTAAACTCTGGAAATATTTCCAAATTCTGAATAAAACTGTGTTTATGAGAATCTTTGAGTGATTCTGCTGTTGCACCAGCTCCAACTCTGTAACAGAACTTTGACATTGTAGCAGTCAGCATTACTACCCTAAAGCTTTTCTTGTCATCTAACAGAACTCTGAATTACATTTTCAGGCACCTTCTGAAGATCACAGCAAGTTACTGATATCTACCAAAAAGACTCACAACACCCACTGATCTAACCAGGTCTATGCCAGTGACAGAGCCTTCAATTTTTACAGCAGAACTGGATATCAACTCTGTCAGCTTTTAGCTGTAGGGAAGTAGCTGTCTTCCTTGCCACCCACAGGTGGTGAATTCACTCTGATATCCCAACTCTAGGAAAAAATTAAGTCGAGATAGCAGCAACTGCTCTATTTCCACTAGAACACTTAACTGAATAATTAAAAAAAACAAAATCCAGCTTCAAATACCTAATTTGCTGGTTTCAGAGTATTAACCAACAGTGAAGGCATTCCAGATAATATTTTGTATCTTTTGCACAGTAGGACATGCTCTGTAATAACTCCTCAAACCAGACCTGAGCAATCTGTACCCACAAATCCCCTTGAAATGCTGACAAGCACAAAGATCATCAGAAATTAAACTGAACGAGGTTTTGGGTAGCTTTGACAGTGTTAAGATCCTTCAGTAGCCAAACATCTGAAGATGAGACAGCTGAGTATCTCTGTTCCTCCTCAGTGAGTGATGGACTCAATGTTCAGGTTACCCTCCTTCAGTTAAGAGGGGAATTTTACCCTGAATGAAACAAAAAGTTGGGGTAAACAGCAGTCTCAATGTTTTAAAAACTATCACATGAAATTAAACTAATATTTTAATAAGTTTGATGCAATTTTTTTGTAGACATAATAATTTACTTCAACTAGATTCTTGCTGAAACTTACACCGGTGGTTTGAATTTCTCTGTAACACCCTTCAGACTTATTTTAGATGTATAAACACATGTATATAGAAGCAATATTTTGACAGAGATGTTTTCCAATATCGTAATCTTCCAAGTCATCATTTGTGAAATGCATATTTAGAGAACAGAAAACTTCTGTAAAATGTTTCAGAAAAAAACCTCGGCTCCTTTACATATATATACTTTTTCATTCAGTCATATGATTTTTTTTTTCAAATGTTGCTGATCATTCTCAATTTCTTCTTAAAAGTTTAATCTGACATTTTACTGGAGCAATAACTCCAGTCTGCAATTAAACAGGGAAACTAGATGAGCTCTAGATGATAAAAATAAGATTGAAAACCACTCTGCCTAAAAAAAGAGAAGACTCTAGCTTCTTGCACTTTATGAACTTCATCTCACAGAGCTGCTCTAGGAGAATGCCACACACTTATAAAATAACCAATGAAGATAGCTTTGTCCAGTTAGAGATTGGAGGTATCTTTTATTATTTGCTCAACACCAGATATTGAGCAAATTAGGTAAATATAGCTTTTCTTCTGAATCTACTTACAAAAAAATGGATAGCAACAACACTTCTTGGCCACTTTTGCCCTATCAGCTGTGGAGTGTACAATGAGCAGTTGCTGAACAGTATTATTTTCTATGCATCACAGTGCAAAAAGCTCTGATAAATTACAACAATAAAGGCTTCAAGCATTACAATCAATACTTAATGGAATAATGTAAATCCAGCTTGTGTAAGACTTGAGGATTGTGCTATTTTCCAAAGAGCAAAAGATTAATGCACAGCAGCAGAAGGGCATCTTTTTTCCCTGCAGTCGGAGCTATGAGAGACAAAATAATGTGCTAAAGTTGTTTTGCTTGTATTGCAGAGTTATTACTATTTTTTTCAGCCTAGTTTAAAAGGCAGCAGAAAGACATTGTGTCTCCCAGAGCTATGTAAAAACCAAGTTAATGGTATTCTGAGTCTTTAGACACATTTACACATCCTCCATCTGGTTGGGAAGAAAAAAGCCCAGATTTCAGTAACAAAAATTGTACAGATCTGCCTTGAGGCAACAGAAAATGCATGTGATAAGGGAATAGCCATGAAGTGTAAAGGAGTATTTAGGTCTTAACGCTTATTGACTGGAGACTGTAAAGGAGATGTGAAGCATGTGTGAAAAATCCTAAATAAAAGAGCTGGCATAACATATAATATGGGTAAGAAAATGTGCTTGGAAGGAATGCAACTGTCTCTCTAAAGAACTTGGTAAGAGGAGAAGGTGGGATGGAAGAAATGAATGACAAGAGTGAAGATAAGCAACATTCTGCATCCAAGACTTGTTTCAGGAAACATAATGCATTCTGCATTTCAGTCACCTGGGTATGTTACTATCAATAACAACAACACTCAGAATGCACAAATTCATCTCTTCTCTTTCCTTCTGTCTCTTATGGAGTTGTACTTCAAGTAAGGAGTGTTCAAACGCAAATGGCAGTCAAGATGTCAGAAACAGCAAACAGAAATCATATTTTTAGTAAATATTCCATGCATCCAAGGGACAATATTCGTTGGAAAACCCATTTGACAAATTTGACATTCGTAAAGTGTGCAGTGTTTGTTTTCTAAGATAAACAATGGAGCAGGAAGTATGAACAAAGAGTACCGGAGTAACACCTTTCTTCCATTTCTAAAGCACATAATGAAAATGGGATTTTTTCTTTTCTTCTCACTTTTACCACTGGTAATCCAGTAGCAAAAAAGTTAGCAGTCATCTAAATCCCAGCCCAAAATCTATTAATGGACTGCTGGCACAAATTTGGGTTTATGCTGATGTTCACCTTTATCTGAACTTCAGCTTGGCAGGAGTTCTCTCCTAGGTGTTTGGCCTCAAAATGTTCTTGTGGAGAGCAAGCATGCCTCTTTTAGAATAAACAAGCCAGAGTATTCCACTCTTCCAAGACTCTCTATCTTTATTTCAGAAGCCTTTCTACACACCCATTTTTGTATAAGTTATCTTTCTGGAGGAAAAGCAGCTAGAACTCTCACTTCTGTATTTCAGACAATAGAATCAGAAAAATCCACACTGAGATATTAAAGAATGAAAACAAGAGGTCAGAACACTATGGAAACTTCTGTTCATTGCTGATTCATAGATTCAAGTCTTAACTGCGCATTGAAGAATAAATTAAATTTTGTAACTTAAACCTGACAAGCAGTAAAGTCTGATTTGAGCTGACTGCTACGACTCAAAAATTAGATCTATGAGAAAAATCAATACTTCCATGAAAATTTTAGTTGAGTCCTTGGTAGCACACACACACACACACAAAAAAAAGTCAGAAATTATAAAAACTGTGGTAAAGAATAACAAAAGGAAACAAAAACCAGAGAAAATAAGCTACTGTATCAATCTGTGCTACCTCTACTTCTTGAACACCATGGGGTATGAAACTTACCATTTCAAAAAGTGAATAGAATACCTGAAAAACATTCAAAGGCAGAAAGAAAGCTAATCAAAGCCTGTAGCATGGAAGAACATTTAAATAGGCTTATACTCATAAGTCTAAAAAGGATGCAAAAGCCTGAAAAGGCTATTATAAGGTTTTATAAAATGATGGGTGTCAGAAAGGCAGTGGAAATGGAACTGCTGGTAAAGAAATGGGAGCAAAATTTCTTTCTGTTTGGAGTGCTGGAGCAAGATCACGTCCTGCAGATATACCCTGCATACAGCAATCTGTGCTATGTTAGCTTTTCTCCCCTCAGGGAAATGTGTTGCTATGCATAAAATGAAATGGGATAGAGCAAAGCAATCCAGAGCCTGTTGAGACAAATTTATTCAAAAGCATTCTTCTACTACCAATATCATACTCAGCCTAAGCATTAACTGAGTATGAGTCTGAGTCTGACTATGAGTATGAGTACGAGTATGAGTAGCCTATATACCACTATGGAGCTTCAGAGAGACGAATTTAACTCTGCCCCCAGACATTTAAGGAGCATTCTTTAAATGTCTGAAAACAAAAGTGTAGTCAACATAGAAATGACAAAAAAATTGAAATATCTCATTAATAGCTGAAAAGAAGTCAGAAATGTCTATAAGATCTCTTGTTAGATTTCCAGCCTAAAACAGTTGAAGGAAAGATAATTTTCAAGTGTTAACACCGCCGTATTTCTCAGCAGAGGAGTTGACACATGTTCTATTTCAGTTGCTGACCTAATTTAACAAAAAGTCATCTCATGGGACAGACTTTTAGTGACTCTGAGGACAGAGCATAAGAAGGAGATGAGGAATGAAATCCTGCCATATGCTATAACATATGTACAATAACATTGAATGCTTGCACTACAATGAATTAATGTCAACATCAGGCTCTCCAATTTAAGCATATCATGATAAATTGTGAGTTTTACCCAGAAAACAGCCACATTTAAATAAAATAGAACAAAACTAAGAGAGTTGTTCAGTACCATCACTCTTCTTAAAACCTAACACATCTAAGTATTATATTTTAATTTTAAACTTCAACTTGTTACAAATGACTTGAATGTTGTAGCACCTAGTGGTATAAACTACACTAGGTAAAATGTCCCATATCACTTTGTATGGCTTTTGGACAAGAGCACCTAAATGAATTATCATTATTTGCCACTGTACCCAAAGGCTCCTACTAACCTGTTTTCTTTCTGTTATAAATAGTAGGCCAATTCTGATACCACACAAAAGGATTTGCAATCATTCACTTTTCAAAGACTTTACATGTGCTTAAAATACAGTTCAAGAGGTTCAACTGACTTCACAAAATACAGACCTTTTCAATATTAAGTTATAGAAAGATCTTTGTGGAACTAGGGTCTAAAATCAGTCTGACAGAGATCTGGGTGTTTTACTTTAGATTATCACTGTACAAAATCATGCTACATATGCATAAAACATGAAATGAGAATATATTTAAACCTCTCTGGAAGTGAAAATAAATACCATCTCATTGATGCTTTATGTAAAAAGGTAAAAGAATATTTCTGAAACTGGTTCTTGCAGCTGAGTTTTTGTTAGGAACTCTTAGAAGTCAACTTTCTTGCTTTGCAACAAAATAAAATAAAATTAAAAAGAAAGCCCAGTATGCCAGTTAAAAAAAAATTTTAAAAAACCCAAAAAAATCCAAAATACATTATTTGTTTTATATGTTCAATGATCAGGGTAAAGAAAAGGTAAACAAAACAGCTAAGAATTCAAAGGAAAATGGCTCCAGAAGGCTAGGTTTTATTTCTATAGCCATGAATATAAGTATCATGGGAAGTCAGCTAAAAGTACCATGTGAAGTCATACTGAAACCCTAATAGGCTAGCATTTAGAAAATATTATATCTCCATAATAATGTGTTTCTTGGAGATTGTTTAAAATAATTTTCAAGATTAAGGAACAAGGTAAAGGGATGTGTACAACCACAAATTTGAAGAGGAATGTGTGAGCTGGAGAGTGACAAGGGGAGGAAGAAGCTGATAGCTATTTTATGCTCTCATTTTTGATTATTTTTCCTGCCATGTCTCTTAGTTTCACTCCTCAAATAGAGGACCAGTGCGGTTAAACCAATGTAAATGTGATTTCACCAATGTAGCATCAGGCAGCAAGCTGCAGAAATAAGACTAAAAACTGTCCTTCATCTAACTTACAGTAGCTCACAATGAATTTTATCTCTGTGTGTCATATCTCATAATATAAAACATGTATTTCTCTATATTTCTCTGCATTTTAGAAACTGTTGACAGTTTTATTTCTTTGTCATTACCAATGTGAGCAAAGATAATTTTTTGAAAAATGTACAGAGATATGTACACATTTCAAAGCCTGTTACATATATAGCAAATTGGTAGGTAGCAGCATTTGCTGCAAAACACAGAGAAAAGCAGGGGCTTTCATGTCTTAATTACCAAGATCAGAACAGCTCTACACTCACTTGGTTTCCTCACTGTCCCTGTTTTTAAGCTGGATTTTCTGTATTAATATTTACAAAATCTCTGGTCTGGTGAAGGTTAGTTAATTCTTTTGCATGGTATGAAACTGGTAAGTACTTTTACTAAGGGTTCAAGACAGGAAAATGCAGTACATTTGTCCACAAGGGTCGCCTCCTTCACATGGATTTAACATAGTGAAAACTACCCATATGTTACAACATATGGCAGAATTCCAGTATCTCCTCTTATACCTGATTCTTCATTCTCAGTGTAAACAAATGGCTCTTTCACAGGGGGATACTGAATCAAATTGGGCCACAGACTGAATTATTTTGTCTTTTCCTAGAGCAGATTGACAAGGGAAAACTGATAAACCAAAACGAACAACAAATGTTTTTTCATCTTACAGGGAGAAAGAAACCCCAAACAAAAACTACAATTTAAAATACAGTTATGGTGTATAGGGCATATGCATTTTGAGTTTTTGGTATATTTTGGAGAGGTTTTTTTTTCTGTACCCCTTCTAACAAACCAATAACATTAAGGAACCAGTGGATGGCAAGTATTTTTTTCTAATTCTGGCTCTTTTTTTCCCCAAAATCCTTTCAGAAACTGAACTTCATGGCACATATTAGAATGCTCAGTTTCAAAATTACCTTAGATTTACCAAGAAAAACTCTGTGCCTAGCACTGGAAATACAATCAAATTTTTAGTTCCAGTTCATCCCATTTTTAAGGTGAAGTTTAAATGCTTTTTTCACAGGAGCTTGTGATTCTATATACCTCTACACCATAATATCACAAAAATACACCAAAACCTCTTTTACTGCTTTACAAGGAGAAATACTGGAGACTAGATTAACTCTGAGAGAAAATAAAAGTAAAATCTAGACTTATTTTAGGAAATTACTTGCCACAAGGACATCTAATATTTTCATACTTGTCATAAAGAATGGGTAGTGAAATCTACCAGGTTTTTATGTGAAATAAGAATGGCACTCACGTAATCTGCAGAATTGATTTAAATTATCAACAGCCTTGATTTATGCACATTATATATACATGTATTTTGAATATTCAAAAATATAAGCCTATAGAAATGATAAATTCAGTAGACTGATATCCTTACCAGGTATCCTTTCCACAATCTGTGGAAACATGCACAAACTGTGCATGTTTTGCAGCCAATAATAGATTTCATGAAAGAACATGAAGACAAAAACTCTGATATAAGGAAAATCTGCACTGAAACAAATCAAGATGCCTGAAAAATGAGCTTGGAAAAGCAGCTAATTTCTATTCCCTTTCTCATTTGCTGACCTGCCAAGTCAGCTCTTGGTTCTGTGAAAGCATAATGCTGAGGTGTTAGTGCTGTGAAAGGACAGCTACCACATTCGCACCAGGATGCAGGTCAGGGAGACAAAAATTGAAACAAAAATTGGAAATTGCAACCTTCTTTTCGAGGCTTTAATTTTTTTTTGCTTCAGCTCTATACGACTGTACAGTGGCACAAGTCCAGTTGACCAAGTCAGATTTCTATATGTGATAGGACAGAAGAAAAGCACTCAGGATAACAAAGATCCTAGAAATTTCAAAATATTAAATAGTTGAATTAACTCAAACAGATTTAAATATAATTGGCTATATACGTATATGTAATTTTCAAGCCATGTGAGATCTTTTTAGTCAGTAATACCTCCTTCAAGTCAAATAATTTATGATTGAGTTACTGAAGTATTTCTTACAGAATGTTCTCTTAATTTTAGACCAGAAAGAATCCTGGAAGAATGCTTTGTTTTTTATTTCAAAGACCATTAAACTCTTGAAAATTTACTCCTCATATCCAGTATGGTTTTGTTTAGATTTTTAATTTTGGTTTATTTGACTCATTATAGCCACTGTGTAAAAGAAGTGAGAGCCATTACTGTATATTTTTCCCCATGTAAATAATTACAAAGTAGTAGTAAATTAGCTTTCAGTTGTCATTCTGCTGAATTAAAATACAGAATTCTTTTTTTTTCTAAATTTATTTCTATAAAGTATTTTTTCTGTACTTTGGATCTTTTTTGTGACCCTGTGCTGAAGTTGCCATGAACTATTTTTTTATTAGGAAAAAAATAATTAAATTACACTGTTCTTAGTGCCTGAAAAACAGAGCACCAGCCACCATAGTGCATCACAGTAGTTGTACATGCTTATGGAGGATAGGATAATGACAGTTTAGTCATTTGCCCCATCATAAAGTCAGCTTTATTGTATGCATACAACAGAGGTGTATCCAATATAGGACTGATGGAAAGGAGCCATTTGTAGGTGCTCAGTATCAACATGTACCAAGAATCCGTTGTTCATATTTTGCTTCATGATATGTTGAACTAAAACCTAGAGGTATTTCTTCTACGGTTTTTAAAAGACCTGTGTTATAACAGCCTAAAACATTCTTAAACCATCACTGAAAAGACTTTTCCATGTCCAAAAGTAAGTATCAGAATTTATCTTGTGGTGTGAAAAACTGTTTGAGAAATTAAGTATTTAGCGAGTTTGAAGATCTAAAGCAATGCAAAGCTAACCCATATGTAAATGTTTTCAACAGTGGCCTGCTGTTATTGACAGTCATTGTCTAAACCACCAGCATAATCATAGCCCAAATCTTCAGGAATCAAATTTGAAGAGCACAGAGATAGAATGAAAAACAAAGGCTTGTTTGTAATAGATTTATATGTACATAGATGTGCCTCCAATTTACTCAGCCACTGCCAGGCTTGACTTGAGTTAGGCTAATGAACGGGGATGATACAACTAGAGTTTTCCTCCATATTTCAGTCAGATTGCAGCAAAGTTAAATCTTCCTCAAGTGAAAAAATAGTTCATTAATTCTTTTGTTTGTTTTGCATTACAAGTTCCCGTAAAAAATTTTCCTTTATATTATGAGGACAGACTAATTCTCATTAACATCACATTTTTGCCCAATCTTTTTTGATCTGCATGATTAAGTAAGAAATCTTAAGAGAAATTTTTCTGATAGATTTTCATGCTTGTGCCATCAAGCAGAAAAGAAAAGCAGGCAAAACTGAAAGAAACTAATATTTCAGCATTCTCTTTCAAAACGGAATGGTTTAAGATTCACTGTACGAAGATCTGAAATCTGCTAGTGGACAGTGTGTCTGACACCAGTAGTTTTCCATATGAAATCCAAGTCAAAATGGTATGTTTCACAGACACACATGCAAATGCTTCTTCTATCTATGACTGATATAAAAGCTGGATCTAGGAAAGCTGGAAAGACAAAAAAAAATCAGAAAGTCTCACGGCATCATGAAAAAAAAATCCCAGGGAGAGTAGCAGGGACAAAGAAGTCACAGGTAAATTCCAACTACATTCCAGA
Organism: Muscicapa striata striata; assembly: GCA_030060385.1. NCBI lineage: Eukaryota > Metazoa > Chordata > Aves > Passeriformes > Muscicapidae > Muscicapa > Muscicapa striata. Next base: position 6,128,996 of record JAREIS010000070.1, on the reverse strand, counting down.
TGTAATATGATGATAAAATAATAAATACGTTAAGTGACTGCTCACAATAGCAGAAGAATTATATTTCAGGAACTCGCTTTCATGCCTATACAAATGAATTTTGCTTTAGTTTAGCCAGGTAAGAGGAAGAAATGCAAGTACTTCATTTATTGGGTGGCCATTTCTGAGCTTTAAGTGCACAAGTTTTCTGCATGTGATGCACGCAGTCTAGTAGCCAGATAATATTTTTGTGCTCCACTTTGCAGAGACATCTGGAAGCAGAGCCACTGCTTCAGACTTTAAAAAATGTACTAAAATAAGCTTGCCTTTCACTGTGCTTGGAACATGGCGGGGTATACTGTGGGCTAGACAGCAGGGAGCACCTTTCACAGTCTTGTAAGGTTTTTTTCCATTAGGAAGGAATAGACTTCAAAGACAGTATTATTGTATATTTCAATATTTTTTCTATCACAAATAGTTTCTTCAAGTAAGAGAGAAATAACAGTGTGCTGGTTTAAGTTGAGATAATTAATTTTCTTTTTATTATCTGGTACGAAGTTGTGTTTTGGATTGAGCATGAGAATTATGTTAATAACACACTAATATTTTAGTAGCTGCTCAGTAGTGCCTACCTTAGGACAAGGACTTTTCAGCTTCCTATGCTCTGCCAACCAGCAGGTGCACAAGAAGCTGGGAAGGATCTCAGCCAGGACAGCTGACCTGAACTGGCCAGATATTCCATACCATGGGATGTCATGCCCAGTATATAAACTGCAAGAAGCTGGCCAGTTCCTCCAATTGGAGGTACCAATTTCTGCTGGGAGACAGGTTGGTCATTGTTTAGTGGCTGCTGAGCAGTTGCATTGGGCATCTCTTGGTAACTTCCTCTCTCTTCTTTTGTTGTTGTTATATTGTTATTGTTATTGTTGCTATTATTATTATTATTATTATTATTATTATTATTATTATTATTATTATTATTATTATTATTGCTGCTCTTGGAATAATACCATAATATTTTATTTTATTTCAGTTATTAAGTTGTTCTTATCTAAAACTAAGAACATTTCTTTACCTGATTCTCTTCCCCATCCTACTTGAAAGGGTCACGAGTGTAATGAGTAAGCAGCTGCATGGTACCTCATTGCCAACTGGGGTTAAAACACAACAGACAGGCAAATATTAAATCTTAAAACCACCGTAGGGAATCTCCCTGTATATCTTTCTGGTGTGATAGAAGCAGTAGGAAATATCATTTTGGATTTAGTTTTTGACAGACTAGTGTCTCTGTCAGTAGTCTGAAGGCAGTAAATGCCTGTATGAAAAAATGCATGATGACTGAAAGGTTCTATTTATTAATGAAGCTACCTCTCAGAAATCTTACAGTTACCAAAATAAAGCAAGAGCAGGACAATGGTCAGCAATTTAATTCAACAGTTTCAGGAAATAACACAGCAACAACCATGAAGATTCATTTTGATAATATAATAGTATCTCCCCTCTTTCTTTTTATGTACCATGAAAATTAACTAAATCCCTGACTAAAAGACATGAACAAAGACTCCTTGTGTTTAATCTGAAGAATAACAACAGGTTCCAGTTCTAATACGAAATCATATGGAAATATCCTTTGCTCAGATTCAGCAGGCAGTATTGCCAAGTGAGGAATCACCTGAAATTTTTTATGTGCTTCTTTTATATTTAAATTTAAGAAAAGGTTTACCTTACAAAAGAAAACCAAACAGTTGGGCCAGGTTTGACTGTGTATTGAGTTCTGGACTGTAGAAAGCATCTGCATTGTCACAAAAAGCATTTAAGCACAGGATCAAATGGTAGCTCAAGTTTCAGCAGTTACACATCTCAATTTCAGCTTTCTGGACTTAGCCACTTTAGTCACTCACTAAATATTTTTATGACCGATCTGTAGAAAATGTGCTCTGAAATTTATTATTAATCTTTCTGGTGGTGTAATGACAGCTACTTCAGCTACTTCTTCACCTCTGTAGTGAAGAATCTGACTTTTCACTTATACTTTTTAATGATAGCTTTTGTATGCTTTGGTATAATGTGTAAGTTTTTATTGCACTTGAAATTCCTTTGGTGTGGCTGAATGTGCCCAAGAGAGAGTATTGCTAGCCACTTGGGCTGCCATCCTTTACTGCTCACAAGCCCAACCCATCGTCTGTAACTTAACAGTTTAAATATCTTTTTCTTAAATACCTGCCCCCAGGCATCTTCTAACTAGTTAAAATTTCAAGACTGAAAAATTAATTAATCATTTCTAAAATGAGCTGCAAAGTACAAACTGCAATTTATAACATTGTCTGCAAGTAACGAGCTGTATTTTATTTTCTGCCTTTTTATCCCTTCAGATTTTGGATGTTTCCTGACTCTACACCAAGTGAAACATTTTCCTCTTCCAGTCCCACTGTTAATAATTCTATATGCCCAAAAAACCTTTGCTGATATATCTCCACTAGACAAAGCTGTAAATTTTTATCAAGACTAGTTAAAAATCCTTATTTATATATTTTTATATTTATATATAGACATATAATATATATGTATTTATATTTTTATTTTTAAAAGGAAAAACTATGTCCCTTTTACAATGAATGAGCTTTTAATTTTTAGTTTTAAATTAGCAATCAGCTTCTATGGCTGAGGGCTAGCTTATTCCTTTGACATTGGCTAGTAAAAATCCTTGGAACATAAATATATGCAATAAGCCAATAACTCTGACTGCCTTTCTGCTCCTCTTGAGGGTATCTCGGTTCTGGCAAACAGACGGGTAATGGGAATTAGAAGGAGGGGGAAAAAACAGCAATAAAAATATAAATCACAAAAGGAAGGAAATCCATTTGGTCCTTGGCAGCAAAGACACCACTCAGCTAATCCATGCTGAGTGCAATCCAATACTCCTTTATATAATCCTGTTCTTGTGGAAGAAAATTAAAGTTTAATGCAATAAAGGCTGACACAAATCACTTTTGTTGCCCAGAAGCAGATTAAAGAACAGTTAAAATCATACAGATCTAATTTATTTTCTGTTGTTGTTGTTGTTGTTTTATTTTATCCAGTGACATATTTATTCTTTAATTCACAGCATCAATTTTTGATTATTACGCATATATTCTCAATGTAAGAAAGATTTTGTGATGTAAAGAAAGGAAAAGGAAATACTGACAGCCAAGACATTTTTTGGTTTTAAATGGTCCATGTTAAGGTTCTTTCAAAATTCCATAAATATTTCACAAATTCATATGGGTCCTTGCCTTTAATCAATCTGTGTCCAGGGTACTTTAAAATATGGATAAAGGAAGTAGAGAGCTATCAATCATAATTGGAACTTGACAGGTCACTCCCATTAACTAACACTCTTACTATATGGCATTTGTTGTTCTGCAACACATTAGAGATCTGTCAACAATGGACAAACTTAGAATTTCTGCAAGAGAGACAGCAATGTAAGAGAATTGTGACCCTGACCTTCCATTTCATTACTCCAGCCATCACCCTCAACAAGCCCTTCATCAGCAAATTGGACTGAAAAAAACACCAACAAAACAAAACAAGGTGAAAACAAACCCTGGGCATATTATGCTCCATACAATACATCCTTTCATGACAGAAAAGGTTACAATTTATCTGCAATGTTGATCAGACATATGACTGTGTTGAAATAGGATCAGGTTTTTCATTTTCTTTGCCTTTGTCCCCAGCTCCAACATATTCTCTCTCACAAATTCCTTTGGGAAATTTCCCTTCTTACACTTCATATTGGTGGTACAACATAACCGCAGACGTATGTGGAGAGAATGCAGGAGACCAGATACAGTTTTCATTTTTCCCAGTAGAGCTATCAGAATATTACCCACGGCACTAGAGACGCTTGTGAAATACAATACAGAAGTGGAAAGGTTGCATAATTTCTCCAGTATTTCTCTTCTTCACAAGTATTTTTGCAGCAGTATCTCTGAAGGCGTATTCTTAGAGAAAGAAGGGGTTACTTTTGAATAGAACTCGGGTTGAAAACATACCTTAAAAACATGAACAGTTCTATTTCATTTTCACTATATTATACTCTCCTCAGTCATACTGTAGGTAAGGAAAAGCCAACACCTTGTGCCAGTTCAAGGCCTCACTACCATTAGATTTAAGGGATTCTTGAGAGCAAGTTCATGAGCAAGCTATTTGCTCTGGTAACGCCACTTCGCCAGGAAGAAGAGAAAGGAAACAGATCACAAAAAGCTACAAAATATTATATCCTAGGAGTACTCTATGGGAATACATTAAAATTAGTAGGCTTTTATTGCATCTCAGTGACACCCAGCTAACTCTCTGACAGAAGCTATTTCATATCATCTTGACATATGTTCTTGCCTTACTAATGTTCTTACCTATGTTAAGAGTTCAGCCTAATCAGCTGCACCGGAAAGGCCAAAGTAAAAAAGACAACTTAAGAACCATCTCCTTTCTGAACTTCAACATTCATGCCTGTTTAAAACTGGGTTTCTCAGGCTGCTTTATTCAAACTCCTTTTTGGTCTGTTTTAAAAGGACATAGCATGAAATCAGGCATATTTCTGTTGTGTTTTGGTTTGGTTTTTTTCTTTTTTAAAGCACAGATTCTCATTTTTGGCATGTGAAAGCAAGTCTATAGAGAGTATATGCCAAGACTTGTATACATTTAGGAGGACATGGTTCTAACAACCAATTTTTAGTTAGAGATTATGCACTTTAAAAGACCAGAATATTTCCAGCACAGAAAATACCAGTCTTATTTCCATATTTATTTCTTTTTTATATATAGGAAGAATGCCACAATAGCATATTATATGACCCTGTTGCATTGTGATCTGTCCTAATTATATGGGATGAATCAGCAGTGACAAAACTCAGCCTCTGGCCTCTGGAGTGCCATTGGATATGTAGGTCAAGTCCTGGTTTGGCAGACCACTTGTATTGGTTTCCTGTTCTTGATGGAAAGGTACTAAATACAAAAGTGGGGGATAGGGGATGGAGGGGTGTATTTGTGTGTGTTTGTATGTGTCTGCTTCCTAATCCCTTTGCAGCCTGCCAGCCTTCAACTGCAAATGCCATCATCTCAAAGGCAGTAGTTGAATCCAACAGGTGCGACAATAAACCATGGCATTTCTAGCAGGTTTAATTGTAGGGGTGTGCTGGGATACTTCTCAGTACAAACATGGTTTCACTTGATGTCAACATCAAGACCACTGATTTAGTTTTTACTCCAAGTCTACATGAACTATGGTGTAAAGTTCCCACCCCAGAACACTTTATGACCTTTCAGGAGCCTAAACCTCTTACCTATATCACTCCCATCTTTGTTGGTTCAGCTGCCACACGGTGACAACCTGCTAGACTCTGTGTCTGGTCTAACAGTGATTTACTGCGCAGCAGAATTAAAGTATTAGCATGGTATTCCTGTCCACCGAACCTGAAAGGGTTTTTTGATGATTGTAGGAGAGGCTCCCTAGAGGAAATTGCAATATACAGGGATTTGTTGTGAGCCTATTATTGCCTGGTGCTAAGACAGTTCATAAATTTACATCTATGACATCTACACTTCAAGTTTTTTCATTACAGCTCTTCCTTATGACAATTTACTAGCTACATTCCTCAATAAAAAAAAACTAGTCTGTGACTGGAAAGTAAGATACAGACTTTATTTTACTTACAATTTTTTCCTGATTTTAAAGTATAAATACATAAGAAAAAACAGATCTAATTAAAAGACATATTTTAGACTCAAATTAGCATCTCATTTAGATCACAATTGTTTTGCTGTCAACTAATTTGTTTTGCATCCATACCAAATTAAGGATAAAAAGACCAAAATGTCCCTGACTTCTTTTCAATGTGCTGCTGCTACTACTACTACTACTACTATTACTAATACTACCATTACTACTACTACCAGTACGCATCTTTATTCTATAAAACAGAAAGTTTATAAAAGTTATTCTAGTAAATAATCAAGTACTGAGGGTTGGCTTCTTTGAAAACAATCACCTTTCATTCTAAGATATAACCATTATTATTGCTTTTAATATGACTATCAAAATTACATTAGCACTTGTATGCAAGGTAGCCAAAGACAAAACCAATACACTCTAGCCATAGACAGCTTTTTCTGAAAACTATAAATACAAAAATGGTGCATTTGGAGAAATAGGGGAGTAAAGAAAGGGTTAAACCATAGATTCAGAAGAAGAATGAAATTAACATGAAAATATTCCAGAACAAATTTCTAGTAAGTTATGTTAGTAAAATATTTTTCTCTTCTAATTCAATACAAACTGCAGTAATTTCAATGTATGCTGAGGGTTATACTTTCTTTTCTTTTTGCTGCTGCAAATATTCAGGGTTTTTTTTCTGTAATTTTACTTAGAATGCTTACCTCAATACCTGCTTTATTTTAAAACAAAATATATATATTTATATATCTGTTTGCTACTGAAATTAGATGACACTTCTTAATTATAAAACTAGATAAATTCCTTTCAATTTGCTTCATTTTGTAATACTCTGCATACAAAAATATCCATTTAAATAAACAATTTATGCTCACTTTCTTGACAAAAACCATGTTAAGTTAAAAATAAAACCTATGTTTCGGCAAGTTTTACTATCATTTCCATTGATGTCAGTGGCAAGGGTTTTGCTGAATTTATGAAAAAAAAATTAAAAATCATAACTATAAAGTGAAAGTGTTTTCAGTACTGCCAATCTTTCCCTTTGACAAGGACAAATCTTTACATAATCAGAATCATCAGAATACTAATAGGAAAATCCCTATGAAACTTGATAAATCAACTCAAGAGCTTATTATATGGCAGACTATCTGCCAAAGCCTCATTTGCTCTCAGCTTTAAAATAGGCATAAGTATCTGTCTGTGCAGTCCTTTACTGCTAAGTCATGTTTACTTCAGTGGTATCAGTGTTGTCTAGCAGGCAGTGGTGAAGAAAAGCTCTGGAAATTCTATATCAAACAAACTGCAGGGAGTGTCTTCTCCAGTTTGTAGGCAGCCTGCCACATGGTTATAAATGACATGAAAGTTTTCAGGTGCAAGAGCCAAAAAGTATCTGCTATTCCAAACGTTATCCTCCGGAATTCTCCTTCTCCCCATTTTCCACATCTCAAACATAAAAGCCTAACCAAGTCTCTGGCTTCCTGCTGCCAAATATAAAACGATTTTGCATGTTGCTATTCGAGACTTCTGCTGGACAATGGTAAGTTGAAAATGTAGGGATTTCGCAAATACAGCAAGTATTTTTTAAAGCTCAATAATAACTGATAATGTAACAACATAAATTGATTTCAACTCATGTATTTTATAAATAAGAGAGCACATGCTTGTGCAAGACCACTAAGAATATGAAGACAGAGTACTGACTGGATGCCAGTTTTACATCTGAGTGACTATGTGGCTTCCTCATTTCCTTGCGTCTCTGATCTCTTCCAACAGCAGAAGATGAGCTCAGCAGCTCATCGCACACTAGGTCAGAGTCACCTCAAATTCTATGCTCCCTTCATAGTGAGTGTACAAAGTCATCCATTCATCAATGTGAAGAGCTCACCAATGACAGCTTAAAATGCCATCCATGCTCTTTAAGGACCTTAAAGCACCCAGGAAAAAAAAGCTCTGAACAGCCCCTCAAATCTCAGAAGCGTGGTGGAGAACGGCTTTTTGCTGGAGCCCACAAGAGCATGGCAGCACCTGCTGTCTAAACCTACTCAAGTATGTTCCAAAATTAGCTGTTTCTCAAAGGCAGTTTTGCTGAATAATCCTATGCCTAAATTGTATTTTAACTGAGTGATAAAATATTAACTGGTAAGGAACATGAGGAAGAATGCAGAGAAAGAGCATTGTTTTATGTCTGTTGTACCACTTTTTGTACTCTTGTTGTGCTGTATTCTCATTTTACATGGCAAACATATAGGCTCAACCAATTCTGTTCAGCCATTTTTTTTGGGAGGTTATCCTGTAATCTATATTGGTTTTGGAATTGAGCCCCTGCTGAGTAGAATAAAGTTGGCATATTTTTGGTATAAATCTTAAAACAATAATTATTACTTTTTAATTAAGGCCTGACACAATGCTTTTGCTTATTTTAACTATGCCAGTAGCACCAGCTCAAGTTACAATAATGAAATAATAACAATACTCTCCTATGGCGCAGAGGCAAAACTGGAGCACAATAGTCTTTGAGTGTATTCTTTGAAATGATGGATACATGATCAGCTGCAATATAATGAATGAACTCCATCAGTTCCACTAGGTGCACAAGAGAGGCATTTTTAAGGTAAACAATGCCTGCTGTTGCTTTTTCTTCATGTCTTAGCTTTCTCCTCAACCCACTAGGTTTTCTGGTCTGCCTTCCTGTAAACTTGAGTGTTCAGTAGCAACTGACACAGCCACCATCAGCCATCCCATATCCCTTACTCACAGCCATAAACTAAATAAGACCCTGAAAGTTTAAGCACTAATAGAAATAGTCTTTGCTCAGCTGCTTAACCGCAGTGACACCAGCGAGTTCTCAGACAAATGACACCAGCATTACCAACACAACATACTTCATAGGCATAAAATTTTTCAGTTGTAGATTCTTTTCTTCAATGGCAAAAAAATTTAACTGATACTGCTGATATAACTGTACTTTCTTGGTTTTTGTTGACAGCAGTTTGAGTTATAAATTGTACCTTACTGCACCCCTGATCAGTGCAGTTATATTGACAGAGTTTATGGTATAGATGTAGTCTTTAGTTTCTGGTTCAAACTGGGAACTCTTTGCTCTGTTCCAGCTGTGAACCTGACTCTAAAATTAGATGAAGCTCATTAGCCAGTTTCCATCAAGACACCAAAAATAAACCAAGAGAAAACCATCAGATGATTAATCCAATCTGCTATCAAATGTGGCTAGTATAATCTCAGTGTTGTTGGAGACCTGAACTCTACTTTACAATGTGTTTGCAAGTACTGCAATCATTTTCAGTTTTCTTAACTGCATGTTTATCTTGACTCAGTGTTGATAAGCAGACTCTTGTGCAGAAAAAAAAAAAAAAAAAAAAAGAGGAAAATAATTCTTTAAAATCTAGGTTGCTTTAATATGTATTTCAGAGAGAAACAGAATGTAATATGCTGAGTTATGAGTTATGAATACCTGGCCAGAGTCCAACTGGCTATTAACCAATTAGTTTACCAGGGAAGAAATGAGAAAAATCCCAACCCTAAAAGAAAAAAAAAAAAAATTCAGCAATTCAAGAATATATGTTACAAGAACTGTCAGGTATAAGAGACTTGTGAGGTATTTTAAACAAAGAGCTTGAATTAGACTCCCAGTTGAAGTCTTTGGGAATTTTTTTATCAGGCTTAAAGGTGTTGCAATAATAAACATTCTTGTCTGTTGGTTTCTGTGTGCACAATACACAACGTTTTGAACAGCTCTTTTAAAGTGAGATTGATAGGTCAGGACATGTCTCCCTTGTTATTACATAAATGGGCCACGAGGGCATTTCAAAACCCTCTTACTGAAAGCCTGCATAGGAGGGCCCATTCTAGCACAGCTCATCTTAGTGAATTCCAGTTCACAGAAGGAAGGACAGCAGATATTACAAATCCATACAATTTAAGTAAATATTTTAGCTAGTAAAGCTTGAAGATAGGATATGACTAGGCAATAACTGAACATAAGAATGCAATACTTTTAACAGCATGGTGTGCCAGAAGCAAGAAGACATCCTCAGATTACTTAAAATACATTATTTTCCAGCATCAGGTGCTCTGCCTCTGAAGTGCAAAACTTCAGGAAATTATTTTTCTACTCCATGGACATAACTACAAATATATTCTTTGTGTCAAATGTATTTAGACTACACCTTTGGAAAGACAAGAACCTTATCATGTACTGAGCAATCTTTCAAATTGCAGAATTTCACCAAGAACCTCACTTATAACCTGACGTGATAAGGCAAAGAAGTAATAACATTACAGACAACAGGTAAGACAGTTTGGTAAAGAGCTGTTGCAACCCTGGGGTAATGAAACAAACACATTACAAGAAATAGGAACCACGATTATATGCAACTGATGCATTATAACAAGGTTTGCTACATTTCTAAGAATATGTCATCTGTGACATGCTGTGGTTAAATTTCAATCTATAAGAGTAATCTAAACTGTAATTATAATCGCTATCTATTTCAGTCCATAAAGTGCTCCACAAAACCTCCTATCCTAAGGAACAACATAATTATCATTAATCTGTAAGTTATTAATAGTGGTATATAAACAGAAAAATGAAGAAACATTTTGAAAACAGCAGCAGAAAAATCTGCTATCAGGCCTTGTATAAGAATGCAACAGCTTGGCACAAGCTTAGCTCTGTGGCTGCTGCTGAAGTCAACTAAAAAATCTAATTTTTAAAAATCCCTCTCCAGACTTCATGGGTTGTGCAGACTTACATTCAGACTTCTACAAGTTACTTTAAAAATTAAAAAAAAAAGATCCAAAGATGGGTGTGTTTTTGTTTTTGTTTTGTTTGTTTGTAAGGGAGGAAAGAAATTAAAAATAATGTGCCAGAAAACACAAAACCACCATAAACTATGTAACACTTCTTTCAAGCTGGTGGCATGTAACTGAAGTACTGCTTAATCATTTTGACAGCTAGGGACAAGGAATATCTGTGAATAACAGCTATGTAAGGACAGGTATCCAGGGTCTCTTATAAAGCTACTGAATTTATAGAACCTTCACTCTTCTAATTCAGAGTCTAATAAACATATTGTAGAAAAATACACTCAAATAATCGACAGTAAGGAAGAGAGACAGATTTCAATGAACAAAGACACTCCGGGCCCAAGAAATTATCACTTTTCTTCTAAGGCTTGTTAAAGTTCTGAGGTCATAAAGCCATGAAGAAAGGCTGTTCTGTTTTTCTAGCCATGAAATCTCCACATTAGTTCTTTCAAAGGGAAATTATTTCTGATCATGACATAAGCTTAACCTGCCACCTATTGTGCAATATTGTATGGAGCATGAACTTGGATTTCAGATTCTGTAGATGTTACGTGTTATATCAATAAATCCATACTAGCTAATTTTGTAGTTCTCATCCAGACAAAACACAACAAAAGCTGAAGTGAGCAACACCTAAGTAAAAGCTACAGGACTTGGCAACTTTAGCCTTACTTTCTTTTCCACTTGAAAAACCAAGGCAAACAGGTTTTATTTGATTCTGTGCATGTCATGGGAAGAAACAATGAAAGAAATGGGAAAAAAAGAAAGTTTAAGGAAATAATTATTCTTATCCTTCCTTTCTAGGTTGACACTATGCAAAATCCTACACTACACTACACATCCAGAGAATCAGCAGTAAAGGTGAGGGTGAAGCTCCTGGGAGACTTCAGGACACCCAAGTAATTAGGACGTTTCCCACAAAATTCATTCCTTACCTGCTACAGTGATGAAACTGGAGTCTCACCGATCCTTGTTTAATACCAGAGTAAGGTACAAGTGTGCACTTCCCAAAGCACAGCCAAACCTTCCTGTACCTGCTGGGCAAAAGTATGAGTTTGAGACTACATTTTATTGCAAAACAAAGTAAAAGTCTGGTATTGGTCTGCCACTGCCCCTCTAATAATCTTCAGTGTTAAAATAAAATCGAGATCTTTCTTTCAAATGAATTTCAAGGAAGAGGTTTTCTGAACATGAAATAGATAATCAAGAAGAAAATATGTTTAGTAATTTGTAAAATGGCAAGTTTTACGGCAAGATGTATAATACCAGTGATTTATTAAGCAATATAATTCTCATGATTGTAGTGCTATATTATTCTTACATTGTCAGGCAATCTGTAGAAATTTGTTCTGCTTCAGGCAATCCTTACCCTTGCCATACAACTGTTATTATGTACGTTTTTCTCATTATGGTAAGCACTTCGATCTCTTAGAGAACGTTCAATATCTTATCAACTGTAAAACCTACACAGAGTAACATGATGACTGAAAAGATCATAACAATCACAACTGTAGTTCTCAGACAACCCAAAAATTCACAGCAGGAAAATAAGGGGAGAGGGAAGAAGACTTCTTTCCGTTGTCAGTAGAGCTTTAAATTCTTTTGAACATCAGATTATTTTCTCTTTTAGAGATCTCCCTTGGAGATCTGATTTTTATTATTAGGATAAGCCAGATTCAAGCAAAATACTTCCCCTGCGATAAAAAGCAGCTTTTACTATTCAGAACTCTTCTTCCAGAGAGCACTAACCACAACCGACATTATTGAGACTATACCTAACCAAGCACAGTCATGAATTCATAAAGCCTGTATTTCAGTGCTTTTAGCATTACATTCTGTTATCAATTTGAAGTACAAAGTTTAGTGTCATTTACTGTTAGCTATAAGTCAGCCTTTTCTATTAATACAATAGATGTGTATTCTCATAGAGAAGAGGCTCAGAGTGTAGCCAAGATGTGGATGTGTGAGGTCCCTGGGAAGCAGCCCTGTACCTCTGTCATTCTTCTATTATTTCATTCATTCATTTTCTTTCTGACAAAATAAAAAACATTATTCTCCATTGCAGTGCATGAAAATTAGGTTGGCCCAGCTTGAACAGGAATCTCAGAATTAAATTAGTTTTCAAAAACGTAAAACTTGTTATAAGGTGACAATCAGTTTCACTGTTGTGCAAAAAAAAGCTTTAACTAGGGGAAAGACAGGATTTCTCCGTGTTTGTCACCTAGAACAGTCTGGGCTTGTTAGATAAATGGCTTGAATTTTCCTTTGGAGAAATATTTCTTTCTTTCCTCTCTTCCAGCTTCCTAAGTTTTCCCTCCCTTTTGATGTCTCTCATCATTTCACTATCAGTAGGTATATCTAAACTCTGTACTTCACAGAAACTTTTCTACACATAGATACTCAAAGAAGGCCTATAAGAACATGAAAAGAAGCTTAACAAACACAGGCAAGAAGTAAATGCTGGTAAAAAAAGGGAAAGGCTAAATAACCTTTAAATAAGGAAAGTGCATGAGTTTTAACATTTTGCCTATAGTGTTTTACACTTAGAAAAACAGTGCTGACACACACCAGCAAAGACAGAAAATTATCTAACCAGCATAAAAACAAGACAGAAAATCACTTTAATCAGAAGTTTTAGTTTCAAGAGCAAACCCTCTAGCTTTATAAATTGCTGTTAGCAGGGGCACTACAATGAATCACTTTTAGTAGTAGTTGCAAGGTCTCAGATTCTCTCAAAGGTAGTGATGAAAACAAACTGCAAATCCAACACATACCACAAAGTGGCCTTGGCTGAGAAGTTCAAACCTGAACTGTCACCTCTGAGGTGTTTGAAAAGGCCATTTTGGCTGGACACCAGCATTCTGACTGTGTTTGGAAGACCATCTGCTTAAGGTATTTCTTTATGCTTTTGCTTCCTTGCTAGTCACACCAGACCTGACTGCTAAATACAAGACACATTACAGTTGTTAATGCTGGAAACTGCTGATGACAAATATATTTTTCCTGTTATTCTACACATATTTCAGCACAATATTCAGTATGATTATCTGAAAGCAAACTATTGCTATTTAATTCTGTTGGGGAAAAATAAAATTTGACTTATGGAAGTGTTTATTTGTACTAGTCTGCTATATTTTATATCTGATGATTTTCTTATGGAATGGCTAAGCCTGTCTCAGATTCACTATTTTTATATCAGTGAATTTTGGACCATACAAAGAACACGGTTAATAATGGGGATCTTACACAATTAAGTAAGGACGAACAGATTAGTTTCAAGGGCAAGCACCAAGCAAAAGAAGATATGTCAATATTTGCAGAATATTACCCAGGAATCTATTCCCCAGTGAGACTGGAGAATGCTCAATATTTAATGGCATTGTAACATATTCACTTTTTTTTTTTTCAAATCAGAATCAGTGTAATATCATTCCATAAATTGAATGCAAATATATTCTCCCATAAAGTGGAGGAGAGAGGCATGAAAATAATTTTTAGCAGGGTGTCAAAATGGTTTTGCATACAACGCTGCATATATTTACTGTAAGGTCTTCCCTCAGTCCAGAATCTGGTCTTCATTACCATAATCCTCCAACTGTGCATGATGTTACTGTTATCTTCACTCTATAATTTCTAAAAAGACCTGCAGTGACCCTCTACACTCTCTGGTTTGGGGTGTTACAATCTAGTTTAAACACAGAAGAGTAGAGGAAACTAATTATCTGTGAATAAAGTGGATCAAACCCAAAACGGTTCAAAATATACCCAAAAGACATTATTAAAACTAGATGAGGTTAGAACTTGGTGCCAAAAAAATTAATATATTTTATTTAATAGTAAAATATATTTTATTTAATAAATTATATTTTATTTAATAGTAAAAGAGGCAAAGAGAGAGAAAGAGTGAAGGAGAGAAAGAGCGAAAGAAAATAGAAGAAAAAGTGTGTGTAGGGGGTGGGAGGACAGAGAGAGAGTGACAAGGATAGACACATATCACCTGTCCAAGGTTCGCAGCGACGCCTCATTGCTCCCCCCTTGGTAATGAGGGTCCCCTGCTGCTGCACCTCTACTGTACAATGCCACCACCCCAAAAACTATAGAATCCATGTATCAATGCAAGTTTTGGGCAGGGGAGAATGCCCAGGTACGTCCCCTGCAGGGCCCCAGTTGGACACTGTCCCTTGCAGCGCTGCAGGTCTGTTAAATTGTGCTCCTGTGCTGTGGGGCAGGGTCTGGGGAGCCTTGGGGCATTTGGCAGGCCATGATACCCCTGTGTCCTTGGTGTGGGTGCAGCTTCTCCGGGGTGAAGGGCCCCAGGGCTGAGCTCCCTGCACAGCACAGGACAGGCAGTCATGGCCTCTCAGCAGGGCCTGTTCCCCACACACAGACAGGGCTGAGCTCCATTCACAGCTCAGGACAGGCGGTCATGGCCTCTCAGCAGGGCCTGTTCCCCACACACAGCCAGGGCTGAGCTCCCTGCACAGCGCAGGACAGGCAGTCATGGCCTCTCAGCAGGGCCTGTTCCCCACACACAGACAGGGCTGAGCTCCATTCACAGCACAGGACGGGCGGTCATGGCCTTTCAGCAGGGCCTGTTCCCCACAACACAGCCAGGGCTGAGCTCCATGCACAGCGCAGGACAGGCAGTCATGGCCCCTCAGCAGGGCCTGTTCCCCACACACAGACAGGGCTGAGCTCCATTCACAGCTCAGGACGGGCGGTCATGGCCTCTCAGCAGGGCCTGTTCCCCACACACAGACAGGGCTGAGCTCCATCATGGCCTCTCAGCAGGGCAGACAGCAGGACAGGGACAGTCATGGCCTCTCAGCAGGGCCTGTTCCCCACACACAGACAGGGCTGAGCTCCATTCACAGCTCAGGACGGGCGGTCATGGCCTCTCAGCAGGGCCTGTTCCCCACACACAGCCAGGGCTGAGCTCCCTGCAGGGGACTGTCATGGCCTCTCAGCAGGGCCTGTTCCCCACAGACAGGGCAGGCTCCATTCACAGCACAGGACAGGCGGTCATGGCCTCTCAGCAGGGCCTGTTCCCCACACACAGACAGGGCTGAGCTCCATTCACAGCACAGGACGGGCGGTCATGGCCTTTCAGCAGGGCCTGTTCCCCACACAGAGACAGGGCTGAGCTCTATTCACAGACAGGACGGGGCTGAGCTCTCATTCACAGCCAGGGCTGAGCAGTGCAGGATGGGCAGTCATGGCCTCTCAGCAGGGCCTGTTCCCCACACACAGCCAGGGCTGAGCTCCAGTTCACAGCAGTCAGGAGCAGGGCCTGTCACACAGCCAGCCTCTCACAGCAGGGGGCTGTTCCAGGGCCTGTTCCCCACCCCAGAGCCTCTCCCTCCCTTTGGTGTGAGTGCTGAGGGTGCCTGGCAGCTGAGAGCCCCGGGCTGCGCTCTCCAATCCCGAGGTGTTCAGCTCCTGCTCTGGGCATTTATTCTTCTCCTCCAACCCTGTGTTGTGACTTCATCTTCTCTACATCAGCAAGCAGGTTAGGGCCTCTGCCAGGGACCCATTCAGGGTGTGGTTATCTTCTCTGCAGCCTTTGTAATACAATTTTTGCTATAGTAGAGAAAGGTCCTTCATGAGGGTGTTTAAGTCATAGTGTAATATTTCAGTTCTCCAGCATGGGCTTTGTTTGTTTTCTAACCTGTGCTAAAAGTACTTCTAGTTACTGCTATTAAAAGTCAACTTTTGCCAGCAGACATGACAACATCCATTCTTTCAGGAACAAGAAAAGACAATAAAAAGTAACAAAAATCTGGCTGTAAACTAATGTGTTCATGTTGGCAACCATTCTCCCAAATACCTCTCTGAAAAGGGATAAGTTTTCTTTAATGTTTAGAGAATGCTTTGGAGGCCTTAATAATGAGTATTAGAGACACCCACATGCGTGAGTAGCCATGAAGGGTTTTAGTCTTTTCAATTACTCTGTCACATGGATCTCCATTTACCAGTAGTACTGGGTTGACCCTAGCAAAAGCCATTCCATCCCTCCCTTTTGCAACTGGACAGGGGACAGAAAATATAATATAGACTTCATGGTTTGAGGTGAGGAACCAGGAGAAATCACTCACCAAATACCATCAAGGGCAAAATACACCTGCATTGGGGATATTAACTGAATTTATTACTAAAAAAAAAAAAAAAATGAAGCAGGATGATGAGAAGTAAAACAAATCTTAATAACACCTTCCTCTCATACTTCCTTCCTTCTCAAGCTCGACTTCTTTCTCTGCAGCAGGTCAAGGAGATAGGAAATGAGGGTTATGATAAGTTCATCACACTTTGCTCCTGCCGCTGCTCAGGGAGAGAAGGCTTTCCCTTGCTCCAGAGTGGGATCCCTCTCACGGACGTAGTTCTTCACAAACTTCTCCAACATGAGAAATGCTACAGGCTACAGCTCTCCACAATCTAGTCCCTTTTCTCTATTAAAAAAGTAATTAAAATAGGAATAGATGAACCAGCAGCTTTGGGTTTTTATCTGGTACATGAAATTGTCCGCTTCTGGAAAACAAGGTGGGTATAAAAGTAATTTCATAGCATTAAATTTAATGTAAAGAGAGAAAAAAGCATGCTTCATAGAGCAAAGAAGAAACATTCTTATTCAGTGGACCAAGGCAACAAACAATTAAGAGTGCAAGTTTCTGACCCAGCCTATATATTAGGGACATATCTGCAGCAATTTACAGGCCAACATAAACTTGCCTTGCCTATATTCCAGTCACCTGAAAGCCACAAGACATGCTACCAAATCCAAACTAGAATATCAACTCCACTGCAGCACTTGCTATACTAACAAAGTTTCTGACTGGTTTGGAGCACAGAAAAAACAAGCTCATACCCACCTGAGAATGATCAGGCTTAATGTAACCCATGATTCAGAAAAGGTGCCTCATCTTGGAGGACTGCACATGTCTCTTTGGCAAAACACAGGCAACTAAAGTTGTGAAACAGCAGTGAACTGAACTCCTTACTTAGATAAGGCAATAAAGGATCTGGAAATAACTTCTCAACTCTTCTCAACTAAAGATCATGAAGATGGTGTTAATCAGGGTTCTTGTCAAGAAACACTGGATTTGAGGATATATATATGCTGTGATTGAAAAATTAGGACAAATGTAGCTTCAGAAATGCTTTAATTAAAGGCATAATTTATATGAAACATAAAAAATACACTCTAATATTAGTAAACAGGAATGCTGCCACCTATACACATGCATGCAATACTTAGTATCCTCAAAATTAATCAGACTTGTCCCCAGATCACCTGCTCACCTGTGTTGCCCAACAGGCAAAAAGGCATTACAGCTGACCCTGTGCCAACCCTTCCCAATTTACCTGGAATACGCAGGGAATGTTCTGTAGACAACATGACTTGTGCACCACAACAGCTGATCAATGGATTTCAGCACGTCAGTCAGTGAAAGCTGACTATTTAATAGGGTGTTCGGTGGCTCAGAGCCCTCCTGCTTCTCGACAACTTACTACTGTGTTTAAGGCACTTTGATCTGGCCAGCTGATTTTAGCTATTATTATTAAGCCACTGTGTGACATTCAGGAACTACCTCTGGACCAGGAAGAGTTTAACTTGTAAAATAGCGCTTTGTAAATTAAACCTGGCATAAGCTCACCATACTTTTCTTCTCAGGGATTAGATCTTTACTATACAAATTCTGACTGTAGACAAGCAAACGGATATACTGGAATAAGTCAAACTTCAGCACTTACATTGCTAAGAACAGTAAGAGAATATAATACACCAACCAGATTTATATCCTGTTGGGTAATCCACCAGGATTTCCCTTGCTGAAAAGTCAGACCCAGTTTATGTCAGAAGCAGTCAATAATACAGAAAACTAAAACATGCAATTGAGTGTCAATTTCTTAATTCATAAAGGGAGAAGGTAGCTTTTCATTTGTAACCTCACCTCTCTCAGAAGGTGGTGCAATATTTTTGCAACAGGAGAGTAACAAAAATTAGACATTTTAGAGATATGTCTACATATCACTATCAACACTATCAAAGCAAAACAAAAATAATGGCAATAAATTTCTGACAAGACTGACATGCATCAGAAACAAGGTGGGGTCCCCCTCTGAGCCTTGAATAGAAACATTATTTTTACCTCCACAAGAAGCCATTATCACTCTTTCACCAAAAGGAAGGTCATACCATCTTTCACAAAAGATTTTCCTGCTCATAATTGCCGCCTGCAGTGTACAGACAAATGCAATCTTTTAAAATGCTAACTGTGTTATACTTGCACCCGAGGGATCCAATGTTACAAATGTAATGTGGCCTAACCAGTTTGTCTTAGCAAGACCTTACAGTGCTGATTTGAAACAGCTGAACTAAATCAACAGTTACCTTGAGCCAAAGGCCTTTGGAGAGCAATTAGAGTCAAAGCTTGGGTTTTGAACCCAATATGCCCTGTCAGTCTCAATGATTTGTGTTTGTTGTACTCAGCCTCATTTCCTGCGTGAAATACGAGGCTGTATAAAGAGGAAAAATTCCCAAGATTAAAAAATATTTGACCTCAGTGCATTTGCAAGCATGAAAGTACACATGTCTAAATGACCATTTTGGTTTGTAGTACAAAGTTCTATTGATGTTGGCAGGCTGAGCTTCCCTGTCTCAAAGCCACATGAATGGTTTCAAGTTTCAGCCAAAAAATGTTTTCCACATGCCTTAGTGTGGGCCAATTTACACAGCAGATTTTGCAGAGACTGTGGCCAAGTGCTTCATAAAGGGCTGCCTTCTTTGGGATCAGGGAAACCACAACAGACACATTGCTAATGCAATCTAATTATCTGCTTGAATATTTTTCCAGATGTATCTAATGTCTAAAAATACTGCAATAAAAAAGGTATTATTTGGCTCCTTGGACTGAAACAGTGGCATAAAGAACCTGCTTGTCTACAGGGGAAGTTATAACAAAGTAATTCTGTGACTGCCTTTAAATCAGTCAGACAAAACTGAACAGCTCAAAGGTAGGCTATTTCTTGCCTCATGTTTGGAATTAGCCTCCGAAAGAAAACCATGAATAAAAGGGAGGGAGTTTTTTTTGTCAAAAATTGCATCTCTTTCTTACAAGGCAATTTCCATCATTTGCAAATCACAATTTGATATTGGGTAGGCTCACCTAATACAAAACATCCTTTCACTGAAATGAGATGTAAGACAAAGATTCTAGACAGTGGTATGTGAATAGTCATGTCATGAGTTATTGCTTATTTTTATGATTTTACTACCAGGGTTCACTACAGGTGAATAGGTAGGATCAGTCAGTACCCCAGGTCCAGACAAACATAAAAAACCAAAGTGGCTTTTTTCCCTAACAAGTCTTCCTAGATTCCCTGCTTACTGTTACTGGGGACTGTTTCCTTTCTTCCTGCTAATGTTCCTGAATAATCAAAATTTGGCATAGGTTATTCAAACAGGAGCTGACCATTCAACAGATTTTTATGTAGTTCTCTATCTCAGTCAAGTAAAAAAGTAAAAATACAGATGTATTTTTACATTTGTAAAATGTACAGACTTTCCATTATATTAGGAATAATATGCAGTTTGCATAACCTACAATTCCAGAAACAGACCTGTTTCAAATGCTTTTACTTCTGTACTTTACAAAGTATGTACAATAGCAACTTTCATAATGCCTACAAGAATATTTTATTTTAGGATATAATAAAAAAAAAAAAGTTTAATTTTTCCTTTAATATTTAACTTTTCCTTAGTCTAGTACTTATTGGAAAAATAACAAAGAAGAAGCAGTAACTTACATTTATTTTCTGAGTATTCTCAATCACATCCACAAAAAATCAAAACAAACCAAAAAGAACTCTCAAACAACAAAACCAATCCAAACCAAAACACACACACACACACATACACAAAAAACCCCAAAAAACAAACCAAAAACAAAAACACAAAACCCCTAAACAGTAGGAACAACAACCTTGATTTCCCCAATAATCACTAGAATGAATGAGCACTGGTGCTAATGTAAGAGCCTTAAATGGGCTTGAGCTGAAGTTGTGGCTGCTGAATCTGAGCACAATATAAGAAGAATGCTGGAAGCCACATGGGACATCAAGAAGAATCTGCTTTGGTATTTTTGGCATTTCAGTGTTGTTCTTGAATTATTTGAGCTATTTCCATGCTCAAATAACGATATTTGTCAGATGTCATTTACAAGAGGCTGTGGTACATGTGTATTCTTAAGCACTTGTATCAGAAGAAGCATTTGCCAGTCTTATGACTTATAAGGATAAGGAGTGGGATAGAGAGATTAGTCCAGAAACAGATAGTTAGGCACCTTTCAAGTGGTTTAAATCACTGTTTGTATGTTTAAAAGGAAAATAAACTTCATCATGTTACTTATCTTCTCTTACCACATTGACATGTCACAGATCAACATGTATACTTTTATTTTCATAAAGCAAATTCACTGGCTTTTCAAAGCCAAGAATTTGAGAAACAGAATATGGAATCTATACAATGTACAAATATTTGCAGTACAATGAATGTCATATAATATTGAAGAAATGTTCCTGGTCATGTATAACCACATTTGAGTCCATCACACACATGCAAAGCAATTGTTTTATGAAGTTGTTAGTCAGTATTCAAAATACCAATGTTTTAAACTGGTTATAAAGAGGTTGGAAAAATTCTTAGTTGGCAATGCAGATGAACAGTAACTGATTAGCAAAGAAAGTAAAATTTGTAACTCTCTCTCTAATTAAAATGACGTTTCAAAAGTTCTGCTATGGACACACTCCCTTGACAGCAGATTTTTTAACCAAGTCAGACATATTGTAGACTCTATCACATTTTGGCACCTTTTTTTTTTTTTGCCCTACACTGAGACCAACCTACTAAGGTAAAAAGGCAGTTCTCCAGGTTAAGACATACTTGCCTGTAGACCAAGTTATATATGAGGCCTGAATCACACAGAATCTGTCATGTGAATGAAATAATGAGGAAGATTCTTCTGTTTCTTGTTTCTTTCTCTCTCATGAAAGAGAGTATGCTCGCTTAATTGTGTCAACTTCTACATTAAAAACTTTTTTAGGAACACTCCCCCTAATTTGTTTCTGTAGCAAGGACAGATTGCAAGAGGCATTTAATTGATTTACACTCCTGTTAGGAAAAAAAAAAAAAAAAAGAAAAAAAGAAAAATTTTGTGATTTTGTGAAAAGACTTTGCTGTCAACAAGACTTAACCATCAACCAAGTATGTCCTGCTATTACTTAAAGACACCACTATGTCTTTATACTATGCTATATGTACGACATTGATCTAAAGTGCTTGCTTTCAAAAGCCAGTATTTTCAAAAATATGTGGGATTTTACATTAGACTAGGAAATACTGATGTGTTAAAAGATAAGCTACTTTTAAAATGTTGTTTTCATTGCAGCTAAACTTGGTTAAAGATCACTGCTCATAACCGCATGTGAAGTGTGCTCTTTCCTGAGACCTGTTGGATAATATAAAAATTTCTCTTTAAAGCATCCCTGTCAGAATGATCCAGATGTTAAAAATGCAATTACTTTAAGTATTTAAACTAATCTAGGCCATACTGATACAGTAAGGAAAAGGAGTGACTTCTCTGTTCCCAAAACTGAAAAATTTTCAAACAGTACAGCTTTGCTGGAGCAAATCCTCAGTGAAATTAGGAATTCTCTCCGTTTCATGAGAAAAGGATGGAAAGAGTAAAGGATAATTGGGAGTCTGGTCAACAAGAGGAAGTTGGAGACTAGTCTGCAGAAACAACTGGGTAGCATCTGCACAGAAAGTACAACTGAAACCTGTGAGTACTACTATAATGTAAACATGACATTAAGATTATTGATATTAATATTGACCATTAGGAAATATTAGGTGTATTTTGGTGTCCTCTGTTTTCCTCTAATATTTTTCCTTTCTAGTTTGTTTTGGATTTTTTTTAGTCTGCAGTTTTTTCAGTGAAGGAAATTTTCTCTCAGCTTCTTGCTATCTTTGCCTCCTTTGGCCTTTCCTTACCAATGCCTTTCTTTCCATTTCCTTTGCTTTGACCCATTTCCAAAAGTTACACTCTTACTAAAGGCTGATAGATTTCTACACAACAGTAAGGAACAAAGCAGTAAAGGCACAGTAGCAAAAGCCATGAGGGAGAGTGCATTTCTACTCTTATGTGGCATTACCAGACAAGGAAATATATTTTCCATGGTACTGATAAAAAATTACTATTTGAGGAATTGGTTTTTGTTTTTCTCTAGCCAAATAATACCTGCATAATTCCAGATACAAGATCTGGGCTCCTGGCTAATTGCACATTCTAATGAAACAGAAGAGCTTCTACCCAGCACAATACCAGGAAAAGTTAGTTCTGTCAGTACCACTGGGTATCAGATACTGGTGTGGGAAACCATTTACTTTGTTCCTTTCCGCTGAGTGTAACCTTGTAAACAACAACAATCATACTCAAATACAGGCTTGTTTTTTAACATGAAAGAAGAAAAAAGTTGCTTTGGGAAGTCAAGAAAAATAGAGAATAATTTCAAAGCTGCAAAACAGTTATATAGGAAAAACTCAGTGAGACTCTTAATTTTTCACTAATTTTCCTGAAGTTGCAAATGTTTCATTTTATGCCACTATTATTGTGGGTGCCACTGAAAATAATATTTCAGCATACAAAAGTGCTTGCAAATAAGTGGAGAAAACCTAAGAGCAAACATGATTTTAAATATTCCCATGCTGGTATTTTGTAGAATTTCCTTTCAGAAAACTGTCAGCCTCATAGTAGAAGAAGATTTGACATGACTCAAATGGTTCTGGAAAATCTGTCAAGGAGGAAATGAGCAGTTTAAAGCACAACAGAGAAAAGCAGAAAGATGTTCAGACTCTTCAATCCTTTACTGAGGTGGCACTCTCTGACACAGCCACTCACTTTACATTTATGCAGATATACCTGCAACAAGTGCTGTGGAAGGTTGATCTCTGCCAGGCTAGGGTTTTCCCCTGCTCCTCCATGCAAAGAAAGCTAGTCAAATAAAGTAACATATTATGCTTTGTGTTGCAAGTAATTCCCAATAATAATACATAATGATATTTTGAATTTGCTCACTCTGTAGAAAGTTACTTAGTTCACAGCATTTACTTATATCTTAGCAGAGTACATCTGTCATTTCATTTATGAGCAGGCCTATGGGTAATCATTTAATCAAAACTACTGCTGTGATTGCTACTTGTAAAGAAAATTACAAAGCAGCAGCAGCTTCAAAGCCAGGATTACAAAGATTAAATAGGAGCTGCCTTTTGCTAAGTGTTGGGTAAGAATAAATTACAGTGTCCTTAAATTTGAAGGAAGGTAGAGTGGGAGAATTATTCATTTTGCCTCATGAGTATTTCTTAATTTTAATTTCCTCTCTTCATAGTTATAGTAAATTACAAAATTGAAAATTCATGAAAAGCTCCTTAGCAATAAAGAGACAGAAATTCTAATGGTCATACAAGAAGACACTTTGAACTAGATCTATGATTTGGAGTAATAAATATGTTTTATTTAATGTTGATTTTTTTAGAAAATTACACTCTCCCCATCATTCTTACAGTCACCACATGGACTGAAGTCTGAAAAAGTGTGAGTTTATGTACTTAACTCTTAAAAGATGCAGCACTGTACTTAGTATGTTGATTCATACTGGCAGCTCCAGATGCAGGGAGATTGGAGGGTAAGAAACTTTTCAGACTAGAGTTCTGATGTTTAAGCATCCTCATATAGAAATAAAGAAAATCTGAGAAGAACTGCAAGCAATTAATTTACTTTCAAAATACTAAGCACATTCATTTTGTAACAGAACACTTAAGTAAAATTACTACATCTATTTATCAAAATAACTGATCTCAATGAAAAAGACACTTATGTCTATGTTATCACTTGACATCAAATTGCCAAGTGACCTTAATTACTATACAGTCATGTACACAGTGACCTCCCAAATACAGTGCCCAAAACAAAGATAGAGACAGGATTAGACACTGAAGCAACAGAAAATCTTTATTTCTGAAAGGTAGGATCACATGGATAAAAGAGGATGATGCTGCTGCTGCACTACAAATATATTCTGTCAGCCAACTACTTTTCATATTTACATTCCTTCTCCCAAAAGTCTGCTGTATCTGGCTACATGTAGATTCTATTCTAGAGCTGGGTGAAAAGGCTGTGATAGCAGTGTATGTCTCATTAATCTTAGTTGTCCATGTTAAAATTAACAGAGGTACACAGCGGAACATCTAGGCCAAGTTTAAATATAAATTCAAATTATATTTTTAATTTCCATTCCTTCCTTGTGAAACACCTCATTCTTATCATCTTACTGAAACTGTTTAAAGAGACAGAAGGAAGAGGAAGAGGAACAGGAACAGGCTACCAAGAGGCAATACTAAATGCACAAAGAGAAGTTTATTAAGACTTACTTTACACAAGAGACACACAAGTGTACTTTGTTACTAATTCACCATAATGTGGACAAGCATTAGAAGCCTATGGCAGTTATAGGAACTAGAAAAGAATGAACTTGCAGCAGTACTTTCATGTCCCAAAAACTATTTCCATACTTGAACTACTAATTGATAGCTTATTTCTCAAAATATCAAGAAAGAAACATTGCGTAGTCTTAATTCTCCCTATTCTATCACCTATAATTCCTTAAGGGTAAAACAGTTCCAGCAGCATAGAATAATCATGAACCTTATTTCCCATAGACTATACAGACAGACTGGTCTATGTGTTTCAGTGAAATCTAATTTCCTTACAGTTCACTCCATGTACCCAATTCTCAGAAATTAATTTCTCATCTAAATGAAGTGTGATTTGCATCAGAACCATGAAATATTCATTCAGCATACTTTACTTCAATACCTGCTACTTTCAGAGTAAGGCTCTTGCTTTAAATTCATTATTACACCTTCCTGTAATGCACAAACTCAAGTATGACTGCCTCAGGATTACACTAAAGTAAGAAACTAGTGAATTTGCCTTTATCCTAAAACCCCATAAGGAGGCTTCAACATCAAAAGAATGCCTAAGTTGATTTGATGCCTGTCATAAATGTTTTTTCACAGGATCAAACTAATATTGAGTGTGTTAAATAGTACTGACCTCTAACACTCCTTAATCTTTTTTATTTTCCTCCAACACATTAAGGAGTTTACATATAAAGTAACATGAAATAGGATTGTATGTATGTCCATTTGTATTCTTATTTTTTAAGAGACAAGGGGGAAAAGAACTGCTATACAATAAGCCACCGGTGACAGGTTTAGGTTCTTTACTATGCCTGTTTCCAGCACACAGAAAATTGAGTTGAAAATAATTTATATCTAAAATTCTAATTTTGAAATGCTTATGAATTTACAGCTATAAAATCTGCTCAAATGTATCTAATACTCAGGTATAAGCAATTTCTGCTTTATTGTTCTCTTACCCCATCATAAAAGCATGAATTTAAATGATGTTGTATTGACATCGTGACCATGTTGCAACACACTTATCAATATTAAGCAATCAGTCAAGCACATAAGCAGGTGTTCTTTCTATATACATTACTTGGTTTGTGTACTTAACATATTTTGTAATATGTTAAGTATACAAAGATATGCCAGGGTACTATTTACATATCAACTTGATTAACCTTTAATAACCACAGTGTTCTGCATTTCATTTATTTATAATAGCATTTCTGGGCTAGATTGAAAGGGAAAACTTAAAGTTTCAGGCATGTGAAATACTAGTCCTACTTGTAAATATCTGGAAATAAGTCCACTAACAAAAGCTCTTGAAGAGCTGTAAACAGATTTCCTTGCATTCTCCCCCATTACAGCAGCACACTCCTCAATCCAACACTGAGCAATAACAGTTTCTTAGTTTCTGACATCCCTTAATGGACAATCCAGGGATACACCCTATAACCTGCCACCATTGATGGGCTCCTGCCATTATGTGAGCCACCAAAGGTCGTGCCACAGTTCAAGTAGTCACTCTTCCTGCTCCTAACAGCAACAGCTGTGCCCTGGGCCAAAGCTGCTGCTGGAAAGAGGTGCCACCACAGATTTACTCTCAGCGCAGACCAAAGAGACATTCCTGTTACATATGTGAGGATGTAGAAAGTTAGTTAACATGCCACAGGTCCTCTCCACTCACTGCAACACATCCCTAAGAGTTTTATCTTCTCTAATATCTGACTTGTAAGAATACTATTGCTTCTAGAAGGCCAAAGATCCATAAAGTGTTTATTGAATACAGCTTAGGTAACACTTATGATGTCTGCATTTTTCACAAGTTCTGTGTATATGGAAGGGAGAAAAACCATTTGTTTCTCCAAGGAATTATTCACCCTGTTGCAAAATTTTTAAAAGTAAAATCCCTATCCAAAGTTTAGATGTTTGGTTCTTGGTGCACAAATAAAGTTGCCAACACATTATGAATAAATCAGATAGAGCCCATCCTGCTGCAAGTTCACCAACAAATTTAATTGTACCACTCCCTTACCTCTCCTTAGCAAATACTATGACTTCACTGTTCCAATGAGTAATTTTTAAATACATAGAGTTAACTATAACTTCAGCTGTATTATTTGTGGCCAAGCTCTAGAGTTGTTGCACTTCGTTGTCCTGTTCACACCACCAAAAAGACAGGAAAAATGTTAGTAAATTTGAAGAATCATTGAAGAAATATGTTTTTGACATGAGGCTTAGAAGATCTCAATTTATTCACCTCTCAGAATACAGGCTGAGTGGTGTCTTGATGACTGTGTGTAAGAGAAATCACAAAAGGAAAAGATAATTGATGCTGGGAAGCTTTTTAACGTTTCTCCCTAGGGTGTAATAAGAATCAACAGCTGGGTAGTGAAGTTAGATAAATCCAGCTTTGAAATAAGGCATAATTTTCTAACTCTGAGAGGAATTGAACAGAGAAACAGGTAACTATGAAAAGTCAACATGATGTGGAACATTTTGTTTGTAAAAATTTCCTTAATTTAGATCTTGAACAAATTTTACATTTAGAAAGCATAAATCAGATAGCACATAACTGCTGAATTTTATGGATGTCTTCCTGCTTTCTTAACCAGGAACCTGTGATTTAAATTATATATTATTCACATTCCTGTGAAAAAGTTTCCTAAACTCTCCTCATGATATCATGGTCATTTTCAATTGTTGAAGGCCCTGGATCTCTAATAATTTCCCAATGAAAGAGCAAATTGCATTGGTAGATTGCTAAACAGCATATATGACCCAGAAAAATTTTCCTCACCACCTTATTCAGACTTTTTAGAAATAACCTACAGTGAGAGCCACTGCCAAAACACTCCCTGATCAATACTAAAAACTTCAGGGGGGTTACCTGTAGCACTACAGGATTGCATTATTTTGGTCTAGGGGTTTTTATCCTTTGCTTCAGTCATGTTTTGGTAAAGGGAGTGCGCTGCATATAAAAAGACTAGAAAAGATCCTTTTCTGAGTTATTTAATATCAATACTGCTTATACCACAGAGACAACTTTGGAGTCAAAGGGAAAAGTTTCCTATGTTACAAGAAATTTCTGTGTCTCTGTCCTCCTTCACAACTGGGACAATGGTTAGTCTCCTGCCCATCTACCTCACTTCATTTTGTAGGAATCTCAGACACTGATGATGCAGAGGTGTTTCCTGATCATTATCAGTGGCACACAGGAAAAATTAAACATAACATGCTAAGATCTGATAGAGTGCTGGGGTTCTCCCCTCTAGAAATCTTTTTTGTGTATACACTTCAAATTATGCACTCCTTGTGACAAAAGAGACATTATGGTCTTTCTCAGTCTTTGTGACTCTACAAGCTACTAGACCAAGTCAGCAAGATGTAACTGTTGTAAAGCAGAACCTGCCATAGAGATTCCACCTTTGTGTCTTATGAAAGTGGTCAGCCATAACGTTGGCTGAAGAAGAAAAGCAAAACCTAATCTATAAGGAAGTGCAAAACCTTTGAAAATTCCTACAGTGCCATAACTGTATTTGTTTTGGGAAATGCTGCAGCTATCACCAACATAATTCCATTTTCAAAGCAGTCAGACAAAAATTGTCAGAGCTACCAGGTTATGTAACTTTTACTTAATTGCACTTATTATTGGTTAGATTAACAAGTATCATAACTGAAATCTGGGCTCCGTGGAAACAGAAGCTCAAATTCCAAAGCAAGTTGACTCTTTTGAGCAAAAAGGGACTATTTTCCGCAAATTTCTATTGTGCTTATTGTCTTTTGAAAAAGAAATTACCTTGTGAAGTCTATATTAAATACTTCAAGCAGCTTTCCCAAAAGCAAATGCTTATGCCCAGGTTCTCATTAAAGTACTGCTAAATGAATTAAACTTCATTTGAGATTCTCTTTTAATTTTTTCCCATTCTAACACATATTTGGCTAGTTTCAGACAGATTATACTTTCGTCTGTTCTTGCAGTGGTTATTGCTGGCTTGAACTGGGGAAAAAAAAATAAAGTGGATGAAGGGCATAGCTTCCCTTCTTCCCTCATTCCTCAAGCTCAGCAGTGTTGAAGCCTATACACAAATCTTTAACAACTTTCTCTTGATAAGAATGACCACAAGATGCAGGATGGGACCAAGAGTATTAGTATTACCAATAACAATAAAAAAAAGATACATAAAAACATCCTTGTGATCAAAGCGAAGACCTGAAACAGAGCTATTCAACCTGCTTCACAATGAGCAAACTCATTGATGTGAATAACCACATTAAGAAGGTTTCCAGTGCCTGAGCTTCGAGGTCAAATATCACAGCACACAGTACTGGACAACCACACAGACATTCTCCTGTTCATAGCTTGCAGACAAGTGTGTTCATTGTTACATTCTGTATTCTCAGAGTTACACAACACTTCCTTTCACAGCTGCTCCTGACTTCACAGCAAAGAGGTGTCTAAAGACATAAAACTTTTTGAAACCATTGCAGTTAGCCAAACAGGCAAGGAAATAATCAGGAGACGTATGTCTCACTGTGACTAGTTATAAATGTGAAGTTTCTTTCAAAAGCACCTCCAATCAATGCTATTCAGTGTAAAGGATTTCCTACTGAGTAATCTTCCAGAGCTTTTTCCTTGGCATTTTGATACCAGGTACCAATCTTTACTGAACATATGCCCCCCTGCATCATAAGCAAGCACTTAAGTAAAAAGAGAGAGAGAAAAAAGAAGAAAAAGTGAACTAGTGAATTAATTGCTTATACAAAAATGGAATTTATTTTTTTAGAGAAGTAAAGGCACACATGTCATGTTCATATATCACCAAACCTCTTAAAGAGGCACATGAAAATTCTCTAAATGACAAGATTCCAGTTTGAAATAGGAAACTATAATGGAAAGAAGAAAGGTATTACAGAATATCAAGCATTTATTCTAAATTCACTGCTATATTTCCTTCCCTATTCAAATCTGGGACACCCAGTGTTGAGCCCAGAATTCCAGATGTGGCCTAACTAGTACTGAGTACAGGAAAGCAATCACTTTCTTCAACCTCTGGCACTGCTCTGCCTAATGCAACTCAGGATGTTGTTGGTCATTTTTGATTAGAGGGTGTATTACCCTCAACTTATGATCAGCTTTTTTTCCTTAGAAACACCAGGTCTTTCTCAGCATAGCTGCTCTCCAACTGCTCCCAGGTGTCCTGGGGGTCATGTACTGGTGCCTAAGACAGTTCCTGCTCAGGGGCAGGATTTAATATTTTCACTTGTAGACCCACACAAGATTCTTTTTTCTCAGTTCTCCATCATGTCAAGGTCCCTCTGGATGGCAGAACAACCTCTGGCATATCAGACACTCCTCACAGTATTATATTGTCTGCAAACTTGCTGAGGGCACACTATGTCTCTGTGCAGAGTTCATTAATGAGGATGTTGCAGCAGTGGCTTAGGTACAGTCCTCTGAGGGACAGCTTCCAACTGGACTTTGTGCCTCTCATCACAACACTCTCAGCCACTGAGCCAGTTTTCAGTCTGTCTGCTTGACTATACCTAAGGTGTACCTTATTGGCTTGTCTATGAGGGTGTCAAAAGACCTTAGTATAGCCAAGGGAAACAAGACCAACTTTCTTCTTCTCATGAAGGCTATCAGATTTGTTAAGAGTATCTTCTTCTTCATAAATATATGCTGATACTGCTAATCATTTTTTCTGTTCTTTGTATTTCTGGAAATAATTTTCATTGATATAATCTCTATCACCATATGAGGCCGTAAAATGATGTTACGTAACATGCAGTTTAAGATTAGAATGGCATTTTTTATTTTTTAGGTTGCAAAAACCTCTCCCAGTTACCACAGTGTGCTGGGGACACATGGAGCAGGGAAGAGAAGGGGAGGCCGTTTTCAGGAGGGCCTCTTGGAGAGCACATGGCTTGAAACAGGAGAACAGTCCCCTCTCTGGGAGCCTCCCCTGAGGCTGTGGGGACCAATCAGAGACCTGGGTTGGTGATTGACAGCCCAGGAAACCAATTAGGCTGTTTCGCTTTCACAAATCACAGGGAAGCAGGGTTGGTTGGGGCTTTTGCCTTCTGGTCAGGGACGTGAGCAGGAGCCTGCAGCCTCGGCAGGGGGGAAGGGCCCGGCACCGAGAAGGCCCCAGGGTGGACCCGGCCCAGCCCCGGCGGGCTCTGGTCCCGGGGGGGGGAGACCTGGCTCGGCCCGGTCTGGCCCGGCCCCTGCCCCTGGCAGAGACAGCCCCACGCGGCCCGGCTCGGTGGAGCCCGGCCCGGCCCGGCCCAGCCCAGCCGGGCTCGGCAGGGGCCGTGGCTCGGCCCCCCGGTTCCTGCTCGGCCGGGATTTTCCTCTCCATGCAGTATGGCCAAGCGGGGGATGGGAGAGCTACTGAAGCGCCAAGCACCCGGCAGAAGGAGGTCCAGCCGTCTCCACGTGGTCCCCTTTGTAGCCACGCTTTTTCCCAGCGTGGCTTCAGCCTGGCTCATTACCGTTTGGATACAAGTTTAACTCTTAGTGCCTGGATGAGACTCTAGATTGTTTTCTTGAGCTCCCCGGAATGAAAGGAATACAGCAAGAAGAATTACAGAAGTCAGTGGAATGAAGACAAAGTTCTCATAGAAGGAGAGATCGAAAAAGTCACCACTGATAAGTAGCTTAAAACCTTTTTTTGTGGGCTTTAAGGAATTGTGACTTTACTTAAATTCCTTTAAAATGTGGAATATACTTGGGGAGGTTAAGAGCTTGAGATGAAGACTTTTTTGCCTCGAGAAATGAAGCTCTCTGTTTTTGAGACTGGAATATTTGACAGAGATATTTGGTGAAGAGTGAGATAAAGAGACTTTTTGTGTTTCTCAGCAGCCTGCCTTTAAAATGACACCCCATGTGTTTTAGCAGCCCATAATACAGCTCTGGAAGGACTGTGAGAATGGGAGGAAGAAAAATAATAATCTGTAATTTCTGGGTGGATGCAAGTTATGAGAGTGAGACACCATCTAAACCTAAACTAAAAGAAGGGACTTTTCTCTCTAGAGTGAACTGAAATGATTATTTAAGTGGATAACTGACTGAAGTGTTCTCTGTATGTTGCTAGTATGACGAAAGGGGGAGGAAGGAATAATCTGGCAATCTCCTTCTGAATTGTTTTGTGTTATTAATAAATTTCTTCTTATACCCTTTTAAGTTTCAAGCCTGCTTTGTCTTTACTCCTAAATTCGATCCCTGAGAGAAATTAAATCTATTAAAATTGGCAAACCCTAGTCACACTGTGACACACAGCCTCTCAAAGAGAATCAAAATTGCCCTTGCAATGGCATTAGCCTGCTTCATCAGAATTTTTCAGTGCCCATCAGCCCCTGCAGACTTACATCCACATTTTCATGTGCTCTCTCTAGGCTGACACTGTCATTCTTGTTCCAGACTTCCCCTTTGGTCTCAGACATCTGTCTCCCTTAATGCATGAGTTAGCAGGGATTAATGAAATAAAAGAAGTATTGAGTACCTTAGATTTTTCTGTGTGTCTTCACCAAGTGCCTTATACCATTCCCTAGTTTTCTCATATTTTCCCTAGTCTTCCTTCAGGAAACTTTCCTTGAAAGCTACAGGCACATCAGGAGCAACTGTGTAGAATTAGAACTGTGATTAAGCTCCTAGTTCCGCATACACAATTACAAAAAGTTAAAGCCCTCCAGTAGTTAAAGACAAGATTACAGAAGGACAAGGTTACACAAACACCTAAATGTGAATCAACACAGGCAGGTGACTGAGAGCAACCAAAAAAACCACAGCTGAAACACAGAGAAAAATTTACTGAATTACCATGCTAACTGGAGGATCCTGCAACAAGGCTGGGCAGCAGAGACACGGAGTGAGGGCACAGGCACTGCCAGGCTCAGTCCAGCCCCAGTGGGCAGCAGGGCTGCTGCTGTGCCCCTTTATCCAGGGCCTGAGCAAGCCTCGTTCAGCACCGTGCTGTGATCTCCCTGGGCTTTTTACCGTCTCTGCTTTCATCTCTCTCCCAGCTGGGAGCTCAAGCACGTCTGGGATAGGGCCTACAAGTCTCTGTAAACACCTAGGTTATCTCTACACTGAAACTCTCCAAACAGATAAACAGCAGTAGATTTAATATATGGTTTCCCACACTGATATTCTCCAGGCCTTGGTGTTTCCAGCAGCAAGGTCACTTGAGCAATTTACCATCTTCTCCCCAGTCTCCTGCTGTCAAGTCTTTCCTCCCAACAATGTACAATGTTAGTTGAAAGTTGTTTCAAAAATCCGAATAATGACTATTTAGAAACTTCAGAAAGAAATACTGTATTTTTATTAAGTGTCAAATCTGAAAGAATATCGATTCATCCATATGATACCAGTATTTCTGTTTTATTCTCCAAAATTCTTTAATAGAGAGTAAATTCTGTCCCAGTTAGCATCTAAATGTTACGAAATTCAATGAGGTTGCAGATGCTTGTTGAGACAAGTAAAATTTTCACAATATCCACATGCACTAAATTTATCAATGCTCGGATGTTTGGCTAAAATTTCCTTGAAAGAAAAGATACGGATTTTACATATACCCAGCCATTTGGCTACAAATCCTTGAGAACATGCAGACAGGGTGGTTTCAGATTCATCAGTATTCAACAAAGTTTGTAGCTCTATGGCCTCTGATTTGGAAAGACATCAGAAAGAAGCATGTTTCATATGAAAATTCCTTCCTTAATGATCCAAAGAAGACAAGAGCATAAGCAGTAGCTTAAGTCCTATCCCTGAAATAATGCTTCTGCCCACTGCGTAACTCTTAATTATAATTTCAAGAGATTTTTCTCCCTGAATTAGATTTGTGGCTATTCAACCATAGCCACCATTGACAGTATGTTCCATCCAGCCTCAAAAATGTCACAAGGCTTCAAGGTTAAGCTGCTCCTCCAAACAGGTTTTCTTCTCTGCAGATCCAGGAAATGCTGAAGTGCTTTTTTGTTGGCAAGCCTGTCCTGAACATCTTTGTCAGTTTTTATCATTTCTGCTGGCTTTGAAATAGGTTCCACATAACAGCCTGCAGTTTTGTGACTGCTTCTGATTTGCCATATGATTAGTATTAGCAATGCTTACATTTTCTAAAGGAGATGCTGTTCCCAACTTCATTTTTGAGATCTACTGCCATCCAGAATCTGCCTGCTAAATCCTGCTCACATGTAAGAGCTGATATAAAAGCACACCATTAATTTGAACATTGACTTTTGGTTCCAATGTTCAGAAAACTGGGACAGGTTATTTCCCTTATCTGCACCCTGCAAATCTATAGAACCATAGAATTTGGAGGTGGGAGGTGCCTTCCACAATGATTCTTTGCAAATGAAATAAAGCACAGTAGAAACAGATCCTGAAGTAATAAGCTTTGGATATATATCCTCAATAAATTAAAATTACAGGACTAATATGAAAAATTTAAAGATATGCAAAAACAAAGCATAACTCCTTAAAAAGATTAAAATACCAATATAACCATTCTTAATATTTCAGCGTTTTTACTCTTTTATGAAATGTTACTGATCCGGTACTTTTCTAAAGGACACAGGGCAAAGGGCCATTTCCTTTTAAGCTGTAAAATGACTTTCAAGCAAGCTACAGATAAAATTGCTGATTTACAAAAGCTTTTATCAGACTTATGATGGATTTTACAGAAGCGGAACTCTATATGACCCATGTGATTTGTTTTCATTTACAAAGGTGGAGAGGCTTTGAATTTAAAAATGGAACTTTTTCTTCTTGTGCCAAATGTAAACAATTTAACATCCATTTCCCATCCAGAGATTTTAGCAGTTCAAAAGACTTCATATGAATCTTATCTGTATTATATTTCCTGCTGATTGGCAGTGTTTCATGCTTCAAACTGAAAGCCAAAAATGTGTTGGCTCTGAATGGAGACAGGAAACAAATAACAAAGAAAACTTGGAAATAAACATAATGAGTAGTTATGAAGTGCTGAAAACTACACTTAGTGTTTGAGTCCTTGTTAGTTCTTGAGAATCAAATGCTGCCATATTGATTTATGTCTGGGAAGCCTTGTTTAGAAAAGAAGCATAAACAAAAGCCTTTGAGTATTTTGTCAACAAGAAAACATAGTTTATATTATCTTCAAAGCTCATGTCTATTCCTGACTCGACTGATTCCATGCTCCTTACTGTGAAGCACTTTGTTATTTCCATGAGAGGTGCATGTTGCACGCAGTAATTACTTTTCCCAGGGGTGGCGTGTGGATCTATTTACTCACAGTCAGCCGAATGATTCAACGAGACTGACGTTCAGCTCAACCAAAAGACTTGTCCTGAGTGTCATCATGGCTGGAAACAGAAGTGATGCTTTCTTCCACAGCAGGAAATGCAGCCATTGGGAAATGAAAAAAAACAAAACAAAACAAAACAACAAAAAACAAACAAACAAACAAACAAAAAAAAAGAGGACAGAGACTAATCACCTGTTTTATAAAACAGAATCTAGCAATTACTTCATATATTGTAACTGACTCTTGCATTATTTGTAGAACCTAATCCTATACATCATGACTCAATCATAAAACTGTATGGCAATACTTCAAGGAAAATCCATATCATGGGGGGAGTTCACCAATCATAAAGAATTAATAGGTTTTAAAAAAAGAAAACACTGCTCTGAGAAACAACAAATGGAACAGATACAAAATCCAAATACAGTCTTGTAGCTGGTATGTTCTGTGGTACAGTGAAAGCCAACAAATTCCAATCCTTTGCGTTCTGCATTTCTGAGAGATGTCTTTCTTCCTTTATTTATTTTTTTTAATTCTCTTTGTCTCTTCTCTTCTCTTCTCTTCTCTTCTCTTCTCTTCTCTTCTCTTCTCTTCTCTTCTCTTCTCTTCTCTTCTCTTCTCTTCTCTTCTCTTCTCTTCTCTTCTCTTCTCTTCTCTTCTCTTCTCTTTGTCTCTTCTCTTCTCTTCTCTTCTCTTCTCTTCTCTTCTCTTCTCTTCTCTTCTCTTCTCTTCTCTTCTCTTCTCTTCTCTTCTCTTCTCTTCTCTTCTCTTCTCTTCTCTTCTCTTCTCTTCTCTTCTCTCTTTTCTCTCTCTTCTATCTCTTTTCCTTCCTTCCTTCCTTCCTTCCTTCCTTCCTTCCTTCCTTCCTTCCTTCCTTCCTTCCTTCCTTCCTTCCTTCCTTCCTTCCTTCCTTCCTTCCTTCCTTCCTTCCTTCCTTCCTTCCTTCCTTCCTTCCTTCCTTCCTTCCTTCCTTCCTTCCTTCCTTCCTTCCTTCCTTCCTTCCTTCCTCCCTTCCTTCCTTCCTTCCTTCCCTTTCCTTCCTTCCTTCCTTCCTTCCTTCCTTCCTTCCTTCCTTCCTTCCTTCCTTCCTTCCCCTTCCTTCCTTCCTTCCTTCCTTCCTTCCTTCCTTCCCCTCCTTCCTCCTCCTCCTTCCTCCTTCCTCTCCCTTCCCTTGTTCTATCCAGTTGTTATAAAGGTGTACAATCCAGAATTCATACATATACTATTTCAAAATTCCAGACACAGGCATTTTCCCATCTTCTCTTTCTAATGTGCAAGTTCAGAGAACTGGACCAGATACATATTAACTTACTGCTATTATTTTTTCTGTCAGACAACATAGATCACAAATTTCCAAATAGTCTTTTTTAAAGTACACGGTTAATAAACAAAATAAAAAGGGGTATAAAAAGTATCGCATTCTTTCAATATGAATGGTCACTAGACAAGCACAGTCCAGACCTCACCCACCACTAATACAGTGCAAACTAACTCTGGCCATGGACTCAAACATTAACCTTGGTACTCATGAACACTAGTGGTTTCTGCAGCACAGAGGAAACAGACTTGTCTGTCTTCATGGCATCCATGCAAACCTACTTCCTTTGAAATAAAGAAGACTTATCTTCATTAGCAGTTTATAGACTTTGGCTCTAATTCAGCAGCATTATCCCATGACAAACGCTGGACCAAATTCCTAGTGGAGAGCAAGTCCTGTTTTATCTTATCCACAGTATCTTCACAAAAGTGAAAAATTACGTACTACAAACGTTGAGATCTTACACAGGTTACATTCTCCTTTTCTTCTTTTTCGTTACTCTTTCAACATTAATAGTTAAAGCTTCACTTAGCTTTTGCAGTACCCGCATAATGATTGAACCCAATGATCTTAGAGGTCTTTTTCTACCTAAATGATTCCATGACCTTATCTTTTCTGCTTCAATCCTGTCAATCTAGACAAATTTTCAACTACAAATTATTAGCCATCTTGACTTTGCATTGTGCTTAGTATAAGCTCAACTATCCCTTTTGACATAAGTCTATCAAGATTTGTGCATGAGGGAAAGGAGGAACAGTGCTTCTTCAACTGTAAAAGATTCATATACCATTAAGCAATATTTTTGTTTATCCAAATGCTGTTGTTTCCTGGTCTTGGCCTTTAAGCTGGAGTAAGGCTGAGGCTAGTAGAGTTAAGGCAATGATATAAATATGTTCAAGGATTGTCACTGCCCCAATACAAAGATTATAAAATTAGAACAAAGATAGCTGAAAATCCATGGGTGGGAAGGCATGTAGCAGAGGAAGAGTATCCCCCTCTAAATCGTCTCTTTCTGCTCCGTGCATTCATACAGGAGACTGTGGGAATTAATCAGGTATTTTCTGGTAGA
This sequence comes from Muscicapa striata striata, assembly GCA_030060385.1. NCBI lineage: Eukaryota > Metazoa > Chordata > Aves > Passeriformes > Muscicapidae > Muscicapa > Muscicapa striata. Next base: position 6,091,274 of record JAREIS010000070.1, on the reverse strand, counting down.
GAATGATGCCAGCCCTTCACTCACATTTCTAATACAGTTGCTCTTAGACATACAGCAAAAGTATTACTAAGACTTGGGAAAGATTAGAGTACCACTGAGGATTTAACCATCCTTCCAATCACAATCTTTCTCTTTGTAATGTCCTTCAGCCTTCATCAAGGAAAGTATACAGCCCAAATGCTTATTGTCCATTAAGTATTGCCACCATGTAAAGTTCTTGTTGCAGCAGTTCTTGTTACAGTTACATTTAGTGAAAAGGTCTCAATCAGCTATCACATATAAATTATATTTAAATTCTACAGGTCTACTTAAGAACAAGTTGAAATTCAACAAGGAATGCAGGGTCCTGCACTGGGGAGGAATAAGCCCAGGCACCAGCAGAGGCTGAGGCTGATCTGCTGGAAAGCAGCTCTGTGGAGTGTGTGTCCTGGTGGACAAGCTGTTCATGAGCCAGCAGTGTGCCCTGGTGGCCAAGAAAGCCAATGGTGTTTTGGGGTGCATTAGGAAAAGCACTGGCAAGGCAAGTGATCCTGTCCCTCTGCTCAGCCCAGGTGAGGCACATCTGATACACAGGAAGTTCCACCTGACCAGGAAGTGTGGAGCCTCCCTCACTGCAGAAATGTAAAAAGAGCTGTTCAGACACAATCCTGTGCCAGATGCTCTAGAATGACTCTGCTTGAGCAGGGAGGTTGGACCAGATTATACCCTGTGGTCCCGTCCAAACCTACGCATCCTGTGATTCTGTAATATCACAGGAAAGGAAATAGGAAAGGAAATGGTTGGAAGGAGTAGGGAGATGAGCACAGATAAGCGTCTTCTGTAAGATTTATTTCTCTTTCTCAAGTAATCTGTATTTAGAAACTGAGTGGTTTGCATGCTTGTATAGATACAAATTATGTCACTATACTCATAACAGGAAACTTGAAAAGTTGCATTACCACCACTTTCCTACCTGCAGCAGAGACAGTACTTTTACTCTAGAACAGAAGTTCAAAAAAGGCAAAACTACAAAGCTGTCATGTATCTTCATGCCTAAAGAATTGCTTCTACTTTAAGAATCTTTCACTTTTAATTATGCACATATATTTATTCACTTCAGGTTGAAGCAAAGCAATTGTACTCATCTTTGACCATATGGGGAAAGTTCATTTTTGAAGAGACATGGTGTTTAATTACAAGAGGGCATGTATAAGTATAGAAATATGCATAAAAATATATGCAGAATATCAGTAAATAATCAACAGAATTTGCTGGGGAAAAACAAACAAACAATAACAAAAACAACAAAATAAACCAATACTTTTTCACAGAAACCAATACTGAATAACATCCCAGATTCCAGTTTGATTTAAGTTTTCAATATTTTGCTAGATTATACCTGATAGTGATCTCCACTTACATCCTCAGGTTCTGCTGCAGAATTATGAGTTACTGTTCACAACTGATATCAGAACACTGAAGGCTTTAGCTCTCTCTGAGAAAATGTGCTCTTACAAGACTGTGAAGACCTATGTATCTCTTGTCTCTTCTCCCAAGAGTCTCAGAATGGCAGAAACCTTTTTCTAACAATTGCTGCTTAAATTTAAGAGAGCTTAAACTTAGTTTAAAGATACATAAAAAGCAAATAATTATGTTCTTGCACAAGCCATTTACTATGGAATATGCTGTTTACCTGTAGTTACATTATGTACTGATAGCTGTTTATTTTAGCTTAACAAAAGTTTCTTCTTTAACACATTTAATTTTATGTCATTTAAGTTGTTCTATTTAGGAACTGTGGGGCAGTCATATCCTCAGTCTTCTGTTCTATTTCACAATGAATCAGAAGTTTGTAACTTACTGAGTGGAAATCCCCAGGTAAGAAACTGTTGCCATAATCATATATTTGAACAGGCCCGCCTGTTCATAAAAGGAAAAATCTGAATGATCTAGCCTCTGTCACTGAACTTTAGGCAATTATGTACTTTCCTGTCTAGTAAACAGAGATTTAGCCAGATAAAGTCTGGTAGTTACAAAGCAAGATCTCAGAGCAATGATTCCAAATATTTTTTTTACTAGAGAACAGCAAATAACTTCTCATTTTGATCCCATAATTTGAAATGTGAATTTTAAAATGTCAGCGTTCAACTCCTTTGTTTTTAAAAGAATTATGAGCCTTTCCTTTCCTAATTTTAAGAACTATGAAATAAACCATGCAACATATGACATTTTCGTGGATAAAGTGCTTAGTTGAAAAACATGTTATTTAACATGTCGACAACACAAAAAAAAATCAAGATTTCAAAGAAACCCTACACAATAAAGCTTCTCCTCCACCTCTGCGTCAAACTTCATCAAATGAACAACTTTTAGTTACTGTGATGTTTGCCATTGACAACCTATGTACCCTGATTAGATTGTTTCAACATGCTATTCCTTAAGCCATTACACAATTCTGCATTTTTTACAAAATCTACTAGAAATATAAGTTGGAATTATCTTAGAAACAAAATTCAGGTTCATTTGCTCTAAACTTCTCCATTCCCATTCTCTTATTTTCAAGAAGCTCACCTTTCAGAACATCTAAGAGTCAAAGAGCCACATTCACCACAGAAATTAAGCTACTTCCTTTTGCTGTGTGACAAAACTAGACACTCATCAGCCAATATAATATAAATGAAAATGCATAAATTTTCCTTAGATATCACAATTCTACTTTATCACAGGAGAACATACATTTAGCTCATTATTCTACTTGCATCATAGAGTGGCTTGGCTTAGAAGAAACCTTAAAGATTATGGAGTTCCAACTCCCTGCCATGGGTAGGGACACATTTCACTAGAGCAAGGTGCTCAGAGCCCTATTCAACCTTGAACACTTCTAGGCATGGGGCACCCACGGCTTCTCTGGGCAACCTGTTCCACTGCCTCACCACCCTCATAGTAAAGAATTTCCTAATATCCAAAATCCAATCTAAACCTGCTCTCTTTCAGTTTGAAGCCATATCCCCTTGTCCTGTCACTACAGGCTTTTGTAAACAATCTCTCTCTGTATTTCTTGTAGGCTCCCTTCAGGCACTGGAAGGCTATGATTAGGTCACCCCAAAGCCTTCTCTTCTCCTTGAACTGTCCCAATTCTGTCAGCCTTACTGTGTAGAAGAGTTGCTCTACCAGTCTAACTATTTTTGTGACCCTGCTCTGGACTTGCCCCAACAGGTCCATGTCCTTCCTGTGCTGGAGATCCCGGAGCTGGATGCAGCACCCCCAGTGAGGTCACACCAGTGCAGAGCAGAGGGTCAGAATCCGATCCCTTGACTTTCTGGCTGTGCTGCTTCTCATGCATGATCTTTCTGCAGTCATGTCTTTAATAAATGGGTGTTTCCTGGATTATTCATTTGTTGGTGTCCATGTGTAATCTAAACAGCTAAATTAAGGAAATTGCAGATTGTAAATGCTGGTCTGTCAGTCTTTTTAAGGTTAGACTTAGAAAAGGTCATGCTATGGTTGTAAGGTCAAGGCAGAAGACATCCTTCTTTTGTTCTTCATGTATTAGAAAATGCAAGAGGATCCTGTTGACTGTTAATTTAGTATTCTGGGGACTGTCTTCTAGGGGAGATTGGTTGTTCACAGCCCACTCAGTATGGGTCTTGATGTTAGTTTTAAATTCTCACAAGGCTAAACAAAGACACCAGTCCACATGTCTGGGATTCCTTATGCTTTACTGCATAGTCATCTAAATTCTGACAACTAGTCCACTATTTAGTCTCAAGGGCTTTGGCTAAAAAGCCCTTAAATTTTACAATACACTTCAACAATCCTTCAGCCCTCACAACAAACTTCATTGAGGAGTAAGGGGTAGAATATGCTAGCCATACTTTGCCAAGACAAAGCCAGAGAGGAGAGAAATAAGGAAGGAAAAGAAAGAGAAAAAAAAACCACCAGCCCTTAGATTTCCACATTGGTCCTGCCACATGGATAGTTTGGATCAAAGAAAGAAAGACAACGAGAAGGAGAGGACAGAGAGAGTTTTTGCACCATTCTGTTTACATATGCACAACCAGCACTTTTGAGCCCTTGGCAGCAGACTGGGGGAACTTGATGCAGGCACACTGAGCAGGAGTCTCTAGATGGGACTGGAAGCTGGCTCAGAACAGTACAGCCCTACCCTCAAAGGACTTTCAATCACAATTTTCCTGTCCCAACAGTTATGATGTTTAACAAAAATACACCTATGTGCTTCCTTCTGCCTGCTACTCCAGAGGTAGTCCTCATGGGACTCAGTAATTTGGATACACTCAAGTACTTTTACACACATAGGTCTGTATTTTGTCTTGAGCAGCATCTAAAGGAAACACTCAGAGAAGAGTAAGATCAAGGCAAGCATAGACAATATCTTTTCCCGGGTCTCCAACCAGGTTGGGGCATTCCCTGAACTTGATGTGACCCATGCCTTTTGTAATCCTCAGGGATACCTCATGTTTAAGTGCTTGCCCATAGATTCTTCCTTTGAATCTATGTAAACTCCTTCACTTGTTCCAAAGACATTCTTAAAAAGGTGACTTTTCAACTCCAATATGGCAATCGGAGAAAGTTAGCAACATTAATAGAAACCTGATAAACGTCCTTGACATATTTTCACACAGTATGCTGCTATAAATATAACTTAATATAGAAACAAAACCCTCAGTGAGATAAATTATCTTATTCCAAGACCAGCAACTCAAAGCCAGGATTGGCCAGTATTTGTTCAAAGCATCCCAGCTCTTCCTGCTCCTGCCATCTCTGGCCAGCTCTCCCAAGGTCAGCAGTGCAAGTTTCATTTACTTGCAATCAATCAGTGAGAAAACAAAATAATGGTTTGATTAAAAAAAAAATACCCAACATAATAAAACGTGCAGTATTTTCTTAACTTCTTCAATTTTTTGTAAGTAATGCTGTTTTAGCAAAAGATCTTCAAGATCAGTACTGCACAATACTGACTTCAACAATGAGTTCTGAAGATTAATTTTAATAAAGACTATTATCATGTTACTTCTGGAGTGATATAATTAAAAAAAGTTAAGAAACTCTAGGGTTTTTTCAGCATATGCCTTGCTTCTGTCCCTCAGAAAAATGAATATACCAGACATTTGGAACTGTCATTGTTTCTGGCCCCTTTTTAATTTTCCTCCATAGCACAAAATTGTTTAGATTTGTGCTGAGTGATGATATCAGACACAGCTCCAAATGAATAGAAAACTGTCCATTACACCTCACCCCATTGTGCATTCTATCTTCACAAGCTTTTATTTCTAGAAAGTACATTACAGAGGAGAGAGCGCCTTTAGGGTACAGTACATTTCAAAACACAATTAAACTAAACTCTTCAAGTGGAAATGTGAAATGTATTTGTATTCTATTAAAGCCTTTGGCCTTATCAGCCACAGTGCACTATATAACAAGGTCATTAGCAACAAGCCACATAAAATGGAGAACATACATCAGCAGTAGAAAAACAAACATGAGCCCAAAACATCACAATAACTTCCTGTACCTGTTCTTGTTTGCTTGCTGAGCTCTCAAACATTGTGAGTCTCTGAAATACATAAAAGCATAACAGCTTGAGTCAATATTTGCCGACCAAAGTGAATGATTTTATTTAGCTTGATGACTGGACCCCTTGAGCAAATACATCTTGTAGGGAGCATAACAACTGCAGGCCAGCCTGCAAACCTTCCAGAAGTGTCCAACCACTCTAAATGTACATTGTGTCTAGGGAAAGCTTAGCAGCTGCTCCAAGCTTCTCCTCACAAATAAAAGATAAGATGATTCCTTTAGTTTTTCCATCAAAGTATATTAGGAAAACAAACCAGAATGATTTTATAATAAACTTGTGCCTTCCCTTTCTTGCTTTGAGATGGTTTATCCCAGTTTGAATTTCAGGGAATGTGTAATTTCTGATGCCTGCTCATATAGAATTTGTCAAAGAGTTTAGGTATCCTTTGTAATACCTAAACAAATGTCTATTTAAACAAGTTCATTTGGGATGTGGGCGGGGAGGTACATAAAAAATATTGATTTCATACCAATTACTACAGGAAGCAAATTGTGTTGAATAGAGAATTGCATCTGAAAATCAATACAAGGAAATGTCCCTTTTGCCCATGGAAGTGCCAAATGAAGTAATGTCTTAATCCAATTTTCCTTTTTCTTCAATAAGAACAAACTATAACTGTATGGACCAGCTGATGATTAGTCCTTCTTTTTGTTCTGTGCTGCCATTATGTAGCATAAACAGAAGTTTTCTGTTTCAGGAAAATTCAGCTTCTTCTCCATTTTTTCAGACAGATATTTCAGTCAAATAACCTTCACCATATGAAAGTGCTGATAATACAAAAAGGCTTCTTAGTCTGGAGAAAAGCATTTTTCTCTTCCATCAACCTATTTCACAGTTACGCAACTTCTCAAATGCAACAGAATGTAGAAAGAAAACCTGTTGTGGGTGTGGGAGCAAAGTTTAGCTGTCACAAAGAACCTGTGTTGGGACTACTGAATTGATGTTTCATTTTCACTTGCCTGTAGGAAGACAAGGTATCTACCCAATCCAGTAATCTGTCTTTGTGCATGCAGACCAAAGGCCAGAATAGGAGCACTCCCTGCCCAGCTGCTTTGAAAGTTCAAATGCTTTTTTCAAGACAAGAGTGCATATAAAATAAATTTAAAAAAAAAAAAAAAAAAAAAGGAGTTTTCATTTTTATATGCCTTTGATATGAGGCACAAAGTAACCTAAAACTGAGTAAGAATGAAGCTAAGACCAATGTGAGGATGCAAGTGGTTATCTTAAGGGTAGTGTGGTATTAGTAGATTTATAACAAAAATTTTAAGTTTGTCCAAAGTGATGATTTTTATCATACCTAACACGTAATGCAGGGAAAAAAAAGGGGCCTAAAATTTGCATGGTATTATCAGCATGTTTCACATATTAGCTGGGTGAAAAACTTCAGAGTTTCAACTGCTCCATTTGAAGAGAATTCCTGTGAAGACAGAGAGAGGCTCACACACTTCATAGTCAACATTTGCTATGTAGGCTGCAGCTTGCCACAATTCAAAAACCATCCTCGATTTCGTCATCCATATATGTGTATTTCATTCTTTGGGTTCTTTTAACTACTTCACAAGGTGCTTACCAAATTAAAATAATATTTCTGAGGTGAAATAAATTAGGAATGATGAATTATTATTTTATAATTTCTAGACGAAATACAATCAGTTAAATTTGTGCGATTAAGGGAAAGTACTAAGTAAAGATGCCTAAGCTATTTCTACAAGTTTGTGTATTTAAATCAGAGGATCAAATGTGCTCATTATTTACGTCATAAAGAGTAGACAAGATATGGATATTTCTGTAAAAAATATATCTTCTGCAACACCCCCTGATACCGTTTGTAAGCTCAAACACTCCGGGCCAGAATGGGTCTGTACAGACACATCCTTTTTGGAGGGTTCTATTTGGTTACACTTGCACTAACCACAGTTTTTGATCATGTAATAACCATTACTAACAAAAAAACCCAAAACCAACCAGCCAACAGAAATACACCAAACAACAGACTAAACAACCCACTAGTAGGAGGAAGCCTGCAACCCTGCCTGCTTGTCCCGCCTGCGTGAAGTGCACAAACACAAACTGCCGCACAGACTGCCGTGCCATGCTCCTGTTTGCCTGCTCCTCTTCTCCATGCTCCCCAGAGCCCTCTTTCAATCACCCCTCTGCTGACCCGGAGGGAAGCCCTGCCCTGCACCTGTGTGGCTAATGAGAACGAGGAACCCAGTGCCAGTTGCTCACCATGATGTGTTTATGGGCTGCACAATTTATCCAGAAGGATCCTGTGAGAGACAGCATCAAAGCCCTTACCGAAATCCAAAACTATTACAACCACCTGGCTTCTCTTGATCAACGTGATGGCTTATCTTTTCCTCCACACTGGCTTTGACCAATAACTGCATTGTTTTTCAGAGGTTTTTCAGTACCCCCAGAATTTCCAGGGCTGTCCTTCTTGCCCTTTTTGAAAATCAAGACAATGTACATCAGCTTCCAGTCAGCTGAAACGTCTCTGGATCCCCAATACTGCTCAAATATTATTGGAAGAGGTTTTGAGGGGACATCAGCAGTTGTTTGGGGATTCTTGGATGAATTGTATCAGGCCCCATAATACTGAACAAGTAATGTCCTTATACTAGCTGTGTCTGTCTTCAAAGCCTTCAGCATAGTCAAATAATTTCACTTGAACATATATGCAAGCTGTGTATATTTATGTCATAAGAGACATAAATATTCTTCCTTTCACTATGTCAAAGTAAAATTGCTTTTATTTCACAGATGAAATATTGTCAACCCATCAAAAGTTTTACTCTCTTCAAAACCCATTACTCCCCTACCTGGAAGAGCTTTTAATTTTCTGCACCTGTCATTTCAAGCCATTCTAGTCCTCAAGAGTGGCATGCAGAAAAGAATACATACATTATATATTACCTCTGATGAGCAAGCTCTGTTGCAACATTTATCTTCATATGTGAAGAGAAATGGAATAACTCTGGAGGGGTATAGCAGCCAACGCTATTCCTGAGTTAACCACTCTTGTCTCGCTCATGATATGTGAAGAGAAAGGACATAATCAGACATCACTCAATATGTTGTTTATATAAAATATTAAGGTTTTGGCTTTGCAAATGTGATGGAGATAACCAGGGTAATCTGTATAATAAAGTCGTGTTTTGGTTAAAAATCTCTATGTGTTATTTCAACAAAATCTTCTTTCCAGCTTTGAACAGTTGTTTATTCTTTTGTCCTTTAAACAAATTTAAGAAAAAAAGTGTAGTAAGAGCAAAAGGTCTCTGATGAAATAAAACTACAGTCCATGGACTAGGCCATAAAGTGGAAGAAGAAGGAGTGATTAAAAGTTGAAGTAACTGTCATACACATATAAGGATCACTAAATGAATCCTCTATCTTCTGTCATTTTGTTATTTATTTCCTAAACAAATACTCACACTTGCAGGTATTTATGACTACTTTGTGACATATTTTGAGCCCCTAAGCATTTTATATATGAATCTCTATTAGTAAAAAGTTCATCCACAGTAGATTAACCACGAACTTATTCAGTTAATCAACAAGAAAGGAATCAAATAATTTTTTCATTGCTAATTTGATTCCAATAAATCAAGTGCATATTCCTATGGCTTATGACTTCATATGTGTCTTCATACCTATGTTCCTATGTAAAACATTCCTTTGAAATATGACTTCAGGTCTACCTCACTAAGATAAATACCTGAATGTCTTCTTGCTCTGCTGCATCTATGTATGCTCCTAGTACTGTCTGCAGTTGTGCCTCAAACACCAGCTACAGGCACTCAGAAAGCACATCTCTAGGAAGACTACTCCCAACAAAAATAATCATCTGCAAGAGGAGGTAGAAGGGCAGGAGAAACACAAGCACCAACTTCCCCAGCATGATGCAGCCAGTGACTGCCAGCTGGCACCTGGTGGAGGAAGTGTAGGAGAAGAAGGAGGAGAAGGAGGAGAAGGAGGAGGAGAAGGAGACATGCCAGTTGGCAAGGCTGCGTGGTGGGCAAGAGGGGAGTCAGGCAGAGGAGGAGTGGGAGATTCAGACAGGGAGAGCAATTTCTACCATGCCACTCCAGCATGCATCAGACTGAAAGATAGAAAGAATAATGGTAGGGAGGCTGGATGAATTTTCGGGCTTGATAGGGTGATTCAGAAGGCTTGTTTGGCAGCATTGTCTAGAGAGACAACTTTATCTACTTGCCTCACATGTACTCTTATCACAAGTGTAAGCACATCAATTCTCTGTTCTTGTAGCTCACACACATCATTCTGTCTACATTTGGCCTCTTTCTACCCCCACCTTCTTTTTTTTGCTATCTTCTTGACTTGCACTACAGGCAAATACTCAGTGAATGAAGCTTAACATTTTGGTTGCCTTAACTCTGACATTTAGTGAGCAAGGTCATCTCGCAGGAGACCTCATAAAAATAATTGAAAAAAAATCACAGTTGTGTTTGTTCTGCATAAGTCCTAAAGACTTGGGGTAGTGATCCTGGGGAGAGGGGGAGGTAAAACTAGACTCACTTCAGTCTCGAGTATTCTATATAAAAGTCCAAGCCAGTGCCTATGTGGCCTTTGTGGTGCAGCTTGGGCAATACTTTTACTGAGATGGAAGTACCTCCAAACTATACATCCCCAGATCTTGCCAGTCTGGGAGTTAAAACTATGGTAGCTTAATACCACAACTTCTTTGTATCACACTAAAATTGATCACAACAACTCCAAACTGCTTCAGGTTTTTACAGTAGCTGAGTTTGTGAACAATATTTGATTAATTACTATGTGCCTTTTAAGAATATTTGGATTTTCCAAAGTTTTCCATTGCTGCTAGAAAATGTCACATGTGAAGTTACAAGTCCTCTCCTTCTGGCAGAGCTTTAGCCCTTATCCTGCTCTTGTCTGAGACAGCCTCAGGCAAATGTTGCCTGTGAACCCTCTCAAATATTCTACCTTCCAATTAAGCTGTAGAAGTCCTTCCTTCTCTGCACTACCCCTGCATCAAGAACAGGTCATGACACTACTGGACACTCTTTTGAGGCATCACTAATATTTGTTGTCAGGCACTTCCACCACACTGTTTTCTCTGTATGCATGAATTTCTGCCTCATTACTCTGTTCTAATCTTTGTATACATGTATACACACAAAAAATTATTTAGTTACTTTCAATGTTCAAGTTTATGCTGTCAGCCTGTATGTATACATGCACAGCAATTTTGTGGAATTTTTAGATACAGGCTAGTAAGTCATTCTACCCAGCTCCATTCCTCTCCAAACAAAAGCAGTGTATAACTGATGCTCCAATTCTAATATCAGTTACTTTGGTACTATTAAAATTACTATTCTTAAAACACACAGACACACACACACACAAAATCAACCACAAAAATCTCCCACAAAACCTTGAAGCCCCACAGTGCCCTCCTGATGAGAGGATAAAAGTGGTCACTCATTTATTTCACTTCACTAGTGGACCCTCTCCAATCACAGCAATATAGTCATCATAGAAGTTTATTTGGCATTGAAAACAGCTTCCAAAATAAGATTAACTTTCAGAGGGGGTGCAATATTATTGTTTAACATATTCAGTTATCAGTCCAAGCAAAACCAAAAGGACCAAGGCAATGATAAGGTACTTTTCAAATCTTCACCTGTTCTAGCTGGTTTGTTTTGAACAACTAAGAATGGCAATAACCATGTGTGGCTTAGTCTGGGTCTCATCTCTCTTGAGTACACCAGTGCTGAAATCTGTATATCCCCTACTCAGCTACTTGCACCATTGCCCTATGAAACCAGTGTTTATATCTAACTTTGCAATGAGAGCTGTTTCTCCTAACTGCATTGCATGTTTCTCATATGCTCTTCAACTTTTAATTCTTTCTTTTTATTAATAAAGGCCTCACTGTCGCAAGCTGTGGATTTCTTTCCTTTTCCTTATCTACAGCATTATTTTCAAAAGTGATATTTTAATCTGGCAAAATTATCTTTCACTATCATTTTCTTCTTCAGAGAAAATCATTGCTAGGAAGAAAATTCATCAAAGCACTACCATTTCCTTTGTATTCCTAAGACTTATTTCCTGAGTACTGAAGACTGGTAGTAGTAATACTGTCGTTATACGCGATACGGCCGCGCAAAGTAACGACACAGACTCCTCCAGCTAGCAGCAAAGAGAAGCAACTTTATTGTGAAGGCAAACCACTTTTATAGTGTGGATCGCAGAAGAAGAGAGGAACGGCCGTCCATTGGATAGTAGAAGAAAACAGAAAGTTCTCACGGATCGTGAGAACTGTTTTTCCTTACTTTCTGAAAAACAGCAGGTGCTTAATCTTATTGTGAATTCCTTCCTGTTTTTCCCGAGGTTTATCACCTTGGGAAGATTCAGGGAGGAACAGAGAAACTGCAACAGGCCTGAGAGGAATTTTCCTTAGCATGAGAAAGGAGAAAAAGCCTCAGGCCTTTACAATTTTCAGCCTGTGGCTTCACTGAAGCCCACATAATACACTATATTCCATAATCTACCTTCATTATCCCCAAGACTGTTTTGATTTCCAGTGATTATTACAGATCACTCTGAGTGCAGATTTATCTCAGTTTTGAGAGCCAAACTTTTTATTACCTTGCATTTCCTGAATCTGCTTTCACAGATATACATTCCATCAACAAAGTTAATTGTGGGATGACTTGAAAATTCAAAAGCTTGCTTTTGTCTACTCTAACAATCTTTCTTTGGCTTTAGTTTTTTGGTTGTTTTAGTTTTTGAGGTTTTTTTGGGTTTTTTTGTATTTTAGGTTTTGGGTTGGTTGGTTGGTTGGTTGGTTGGTTGGTTTTTGTGCCTTATCAAAGAAATGTATCATTATAAGGGCTGTGAACTCAGCTTCTTCCATGGGTCAGTTGTTTCAGCCATACAAAAACCCTTCTATGAATTCAGAATAACTACTAATGACCCCACAGCTCTGGATTGGGCTTTGTTTTGTTTTGGTTTGGTTTGGGTATTTTTTTAACTAGTCAACTTTAGTATTCCTTAATTGAGAGTGTCAAGAAATAAAAAGCAACTTCCAGACCACCTTTTCTTCCCATGGTATCCCCTTTTTACAGGTACAAAGAAAAAAGCTGTGTGTATGTCTTGCAAGATACCTCAAGAGAATCTAAGTCTTGATGAAGGTTTTATCTATTTTATTTGTATGGTTGGGGTTTTCTTGCAATCTGTTAACTCCCACTTCTTACAGGGATTGTTCTTGACTAAAGCTGGGGGGGAGAGGGGGGGTCTCTTTACTCAGTTCCCATCCTCTTATGTGTAATATTGCATAAGCTTCTCTGCTTCTCTGCTTCTCCAAATCAACCATGCCATTTAAGAATCTAAATCTCACTACCACATTTTGTACCACAGAATACAAGTCTTTTGCACAACTTGATACAAATCATACTTCTACCTAATAAAGCATAAATCATGACAACTTGTCCATTTTTGTTATTCCTGTAGGACTCTAGTGTGCATATATGTCATCAGTCTAAGAATGAAGGTAAGTACAAAGTCACAACTTAGATTCCCTATAGCACATTCTATTATATTCTCACACCTAAACATAATACAAGTAATTTGCCTCTCCAAGCAATTAAGATTTTCCTAGTTTGTTGTGACTGCAGTACATAGGATTTATAAAAATTTTCCTGAGTTGCTTTTAAGCTTTTGTTCAGAGAACTAAAGAAGTTGAGTTTAGTGATTAAGTACTCTACTGCTGGTTTCATCACTTGAGCTGGATTTTTTTAAGACTGTGCTACAGTTTAAATATAAAAACCAAATTAGTTCAAAGCCAACTATTTAAGACAATACAAAACAATAAATTTGAGCCAATAATCACTTTATTGTATTGCCAGTTTTTCAAGTGTATCTCTGTATCTGACAGAAAACAGAAATCTGCCTACAATTCATCCCCAAACAATCCAGTCAAACATAAAATTAAGGCTCAGTAAATATTCTGATCACACCCCAATTTTTTTTTACAAATATAAGTGTAATTTTATGATGTTTTCCTTCAGAATTATCTGTTTACCATAAGTAGAAAGAGTAATTTTTTCAACGGTCTTAATAATTCTTCACCTATGAGATGAAAATGAAGGATTCATTCTACCTCATCTTTTAATTTTATTCACCAATATGTGAATTCTTCTTACAGCTGGAATTTCAATGTATTAGTAAAATTTATCACTCAAAGACTTATGGAAGGACTAAATTACACTAATGAATTGACTATGAATTTGAAGCCTAAGATGAGGCCAAGTATTTTCTGGCTTCGTTTCTGTATCTCAGCAAACTGCTTAATTTTCTCCCTACTTATCCATTACTGCTAAATTGTCTTGCTATTATTGCAGAAAATTGCAGCAAATATTGGCTTGCCCTTAGGCCTATACTGAACGAAGCAGAAATCAGGATTCCTGCAGAGACACTGGCAAGGTATGAAACAATTCATCCACTAATTTTGCTGAACTGAAAGAGCATGTAGAAGATAACATTCAATCCCTCTTTTTCAATTTTATTTAACAGTTAGTGAATTCTTCCTACAGTTGGATTTTCAAATATATTAATTGGTTTTCTCACTTAAAGTCATGCACAAAGCTTAACTAGATTAATGAAGCCGCTACATATCTTCTGATATGTAAAAGGAAGCTAAATACTTTCTAGTTTCAGATTTTAGTTGTTTTAGTGGGGGATGGGTGGATGCATGCATTTTTTGTTGTTGTTGTTTGATTTTGTTGTGGATTCTTTTGGGTTTTTATATGAGGAAGGAATGTATTTACGTGGGTTAATCTAATTCTTGAGCATAATTCCAACGCCTGACAGAAACACTATGGTTAAAAACATGTGGTTTTTGCTATGAAAAAGGGGACAGCATATTCTGCATGTGATGGGGGATGGGCACAATATCAGTCTTGTCCCTGGCAAGCTGTGGGATGAGAGGGAAAGGCTAGAGGCACAGGGTGATGGCAAGGGCCCTCAGCTGGTGACTCTGAACTGTACTGGCCTCATTGCTGCAGACCTTCAGTCTTAGAGATATGAACCAGGGACTCCAGAACTAAGAGAATCCAACAGGACAACAACTGGGAAACACATGAAAGGAATTGAGAGGTCTTCCTCTCGGAAAGTGACACATCTGAGACCTCAGCTGCATTTACAACAATGTACAAATAGAAAAGCTGGAAGCCACTGTGCTGCTAGAAAGTTAAGACTTTTTTGCCATTACTGAAACTTGGTGGGTGAATCCCATAACTGAAGGGCAACAATCAATGGCTACAGGCTGTTCAAAAGAGGCAGAGGAGGAAGGAGAAGGGGAGAAGTTTCCCTTTGCAATATAGCTGGATCAAGTGTGACGAGTTGTCCCTGATGGAGAATCATGAGCTGGCTAAAAGCCTGTAAGAATCAGAGACTGAGGCAACAAATGGAACCTCATGACTGGTATTCAGTACAGGCTCCTGATCAAGGGGAGTTTGTTTATGTTCTTTCTCCACATATAGGAGATATCCCGCTCGCCCTGCTGAGGGACTTCAACCATTCTAGCATCTGCAAGAAAAGTAGCACACAGCTGTAGGCAACCCAGAAGACTGCTAGAATGCAAGGAGGATAGCTTCCTGATCCAGACAGTAGACAGACCTGGCAGAGGAATTTTGTTACTGGATCTGTTGGTCACCAACACAAGTGAGCTAGCTGGGGATATCGAGGTTGGACACAACCCAAGCTGCAGTGACCCTACATGGATGGAATTTGCACATCTTGAGGAATAGGGGTCAAGGAAGGGATAAAGTTAGACCCCTGAACTTTAGGAAAGCAAACTTCCAGATCTTCAGGGAGACAGTCAATAGGATCCCCTGGAAGACTGTTCTCAGAAACACTGGAACAGAGCTAGTTGATCTTTAAGAGAATCTTCCAGAGAGAAAAAGAACTGGCAAATCTCTAAGAAGAAGAAATCAGGTAAGACAGGCATGAGAGGGCATGGCTGAGTAGGGTACAGCTGGTCAAACTAATGGGAAAGAAGCAAATGCACAGACAGCAGAAACAAGGGCAGGTGACCTGGGAAGGGCATAGAGGTGAAGTTCATTTGTATAGGGATGAGGTAAGGAACAACAGCCTGGAACTGAACCTGGAAAGGGACACAGATCATAACAGGAAAGGCTTCTGCAGGTGTGCTAACCAGAAGAGGAAGATGAAAGAAGGTACAACAGCCTCTGATAAACAAGGTCAGGAAAGTGATAATAACTGATGGGGAGAAAGCAAAGGTACTCACCTTTTTGACTCAATCTTCAATGACAACCTCTCTTCCCACATCTCCGAAGTGGATGGAGAGCAGCAATGGGGACTGGTGGGGGCAAAGTCCCTCCCACTGTAAGTAAGATCACTACCAACCCAACCCATTCTATTATTCTATAGAATTTTGTCTAGATATTTTAACAATGCATTAAGAAGTGCAATTCAAGACATGCTCCTTGGAAAAAAATCTTTTTCATGAATTGATGTAAATTTATTTTTTCCACTTGTAAACCATAGGAAGGTAAGTTTTAATGTTTTCTTAAAAAAATATGAGGCTTTGCACACACTGTTAGCTTGATCATTCAAAAGGCGAAGAGCATTTTTAGGAGATTATAGCTAGGTAGAGAGAGAGGCTACTTAGGTAGGTAGATACATAGATAGACAGAGACAGAGTTAAATCCAAAGTCAGTGTTCTCACTTGGTCCTTCAGAGTTCTAAAACACTGGATGTGTGTACCCTAAATCTGAAGAAATAACCTAGAAAACAGATAGTTCATATTTAGCAACTTCTTTGTACAAATTATTCTATTAATGCTATTAATTCTATTAATGCTCTATTAATGTCAACACTTACCTTGACTCATTCCATTGTTGTTTGCAATTGTCCTCACCACGTGTGACATAACTACTGTCCTTCATAACTGTTGACCACAAGACTAACCAGAACCTGGGCTGAGGCTTTGAAAACTAAGTGTAAGATGGATATGTATCTAAGAATATCTACTTTACCTGACAGAACAGTTTATAAAGGGTTGGAATGCAGCTTCTAAGAGGAATTTACTTTTGAAACACTTCACACCATCAAAAATCACTCATTAAATAAAGAGCGCAGGCAACTATTTGCCCTAGGAAGGCACAAGTCTTACATTTTCCAATTCTAAAAAGCGTCACTCTTGCTCTGTTTCTACAGTATTTGTCTTCTTATTAATTTCCTCTTATTCTTTTCCCACTAGCATTTGAAGCCTATGACTATTTTCTCTGTCTCTTGACAAATCGTCCTTAGTTCCTGAAGTTACTGTGTGAATTGGACACATCACATTAGATGTCATCTTCTATTTTATATCAAAACATTTCACTTTACTTCACATGTATGCAGAGAGGCTCTTAACAATATTGGGGTCTTGGCATCATAAAAATACAGAAAAAAGTGGATTTTATTGTGGATGAATGTAGATTGATGTAGTTCTCTTCACTGCTTTACTATTTATTATAAATCTTTTTATATTATTGCATTACCTTTGCATATACATTGAAGATCACTAAATATTAACTCACAGAAGTGACCACATACTGAGGGAGTAATTTTATACTTTTATAAGTATAAGGGAGTAACTTTTATACTCTTTTATACTAATTCCTCATAAAGTTATCAATCCAGCCTCTTTTGTCTGTTGTTTACAATGAAGGTTTTGAAACAACATCATTAAATCAGATACAAAGAGCAAATAGCTCTGTCAGACCTACCTTTAATTATGCCTTACCTTTCTGAGTACAAAAGTCTGCTAAGTCAAAATAGAAATTGTTCACACCTTTTCTGTGCATTTTTTTCTCTAACATAAATGACTGTATGCACGCTCCTACTCTTCATTAACTACCATAAAATAATGCCATGACCCTGCTCTTTAAAACAATGCTGATTATTCTGCTTCTTCCAGATCAGGAACCAACCATTGTCAGGTACTCCTGAATGAGTAAATCACACCCTACTCCCTCAAATTTGTGGATCTAAAACAGTAAAAAAGCGGGCCATGCTCCCTGGCAGAGTTAATTATGTTTCAAGGATACATAATATGGCATTATATTTTTTGTCCTTCATCAATATCTCGTTTATAAACTTTTCTGTAGTGCTGCCTACATGTCGAACCTTTAAAAAAAATATAAATAGCACCCAGGGATGCAATATCTTGGCATTCTTGCCACAATGCACAGGACCGGTTACAGCAACTGCTGTAACTTCAGCAGTTCTTGGAGAAGCTATTGGATAAATATTGACTTCAAGAAACAAAACCTATTAAGATCATATAAAAAATAGCAGTGGAGAGATAGAAACTCATACCAAGACAACACACATCTGCTGAACTATCAGCCACAGTCTTGCTTCAGACAGTTTTCTGAACTGTCTTCTTTCCAACATGTGTCAGAGAAGCATTTAGGACTTCTTATTACAGCTGTGCATAGTAGTTCAGAAAAAACTAGTCACAGGAGTAAGCAAGGCAAGTGGTCTTGCCAATACAGACCAATGGAAATATTCTCTGCAGTATTTTCATGACTACATCTGAGCACTGTATTCAATTTCAGGCTTCTCAGCACAAGACAGGTGTGGACATCCAGAAGCATGTCCAGTTACCATGGGGGTTAGGTGGTTGCAGCAAGAGAAATGCCTCAGAGAGCACAGGTTTGTTTAGCCTTAGGACCAGAAGTCATTTGATTTCCACTTGCAACTACCAAATTAGATCACAGCTATAAGATAATAGAAGGCATATAGTAATAAAGTAAAAACCAGCAGAAAAAAATAAGAAGATAGTAGCTTCTCAGCAAAATCTTTGCAGCCTGAGAAGAGTCAGACACTGGACCATATGCTGAAAGACATAGTAGAATTTCTGTTCTTGGAGATGGTCAAAGCTCATCTGAACAAAACCATGAGCAATCTGCTTTAACTGGACCAACTTCAATGAGGTTGGATTGAGTGACACATAAAGGTCCCAACTAATCCAAACTAAATTACTCTGTGATAGTGCCAACTGACTGCAATAGAGAAAACATTGAGTCAAGGCACTTGTTAGCTCTTAACTTCAACAATGCTAAAACACTGAAATTGCTATCAACTCCACCATCATACCGGTCACACTGTGCAGTTGATTGACAAGTGCTAATTTAAGGGATATAAGTGAAGTTTTACAGCTTTTAGTTGCTGATAGGTCAACCAACTGGGAGCCAATATAGCCAGAAGTGAGAAAGCTGGTTTGTCTTCAGGCATATGGAATGCTGATGCTTTGTGTGACACCAGGACATTATCAACCTTCCTATGTAATCCACCAAAAACTGTGGAGCTGGATGAGTGTTAATCATGGAGTAATCAAGGACTGGATATAAAGCAGAATTATTATTATTTCTTGGAGAGGACAGGATTGAAAGAACCCTTCATGGCTGAGTTGTTTGTACAAATTAGAAACAGGCAGGGAAATAATCTATGTATTTGTTTACTTTATATACATATTTCAGAAAGCATTTCAAACCAAATGCTGGCTGTACATCATGAAAAGATTTTTATAATGTTATTTTTTAAGACCAAAATTGCAGTTTTCTGGACAAACAAACAATATAGAAAGCTCTTTATCATATTTTCTTCATCACTTTAGCAAAGGTGTGTGAAAGAAAAATTTTGCTCCCAAACTGTTAATCTCTTGTGTACAACCAGTATCAAACCCAGACTTAGAATTCCTCCAAGTAATCTAGATGACTTTTCAGATTCTTTCTTGTTTAAACACCATGTGGAAATGGTACATGCAAAGGACATAGCTGTGTAGAGCTGAACTACATCTGCAATATTACTGAGATAAGAGACGTTTTCCCTTTGCATTGTAAATTTTTCCACTGCTGTGAAAGAAGTTCTGTGTTACCTTTCACAAAGTGCCATCTAGTAACAGTAAGAATGGAGGTTGAATCACTGACTAAAGGAAGGTTTTTCTGAGGGTCTGTAATGCCTAGTATCACCTAGGTAAAGCACCCTCACAACAGGAACCCTTCTAATGAGGCCTGAATATGTGTATGTGTAAGAACACATTTCAGTCCTCAACAAACTGTTTACTGTTCAAACATTAAATAAATGTAGAACTGTTTTAATCAGCTGAACAAATATTTAAAGTACACTCCTGTGTAAGAGCTATGTTTAAAAATATCGCTTATGCAGTTAAAGCATACAGAATTTATGGAAACTAATGCTCTGAAAGGTAAAACAAATACTGTCTAAACAAAACTTGCATGCAAAAACAAAAGTCATATCTTGTCAACCTCTGTCTAATGTAATCTTCATTACTTACACCACCAGTCTTTTATATTGAAGTGTTAGCAGGATTGGCTTACCACGAAAATGCTTTGGTTTTCAAGAAGTCATTATTGCAGTGCAGAAATGGGATTAGTTTCTAATAAACCAACTGAGGAGTATAATGTTAATGTTACATTCACAGCAGGGCTTCCTCTGTAGAGTAAATGTTTGTTTACTCTCTGGGATCCAAACACTGAAGGTCATTCATTGCAAGAGTAGCTGGGTTTCCGTCTACAGCTGTTAGAAAGGATTTGTAAAAAGTCTGACAGGAAATTACAACTTCTTTGAAAACACATGTGCTTGAATAGTTTCTGTGTAAATATAGCACAATGCTGGCAGAAAGAAGAAGTTTTTTTAGATATAATCTCTTAAAAATACATAAATGTACTTAACCTTAGCTTTATCTATTTTCATACAGTTTATAGCTGTCTTTTTGTCTTTCCTTGGAATGAGTGTGTGTCATAATAATAATAAGTTTTAACAATAATAATTTTTCAAATTATTATGTAGTGACAAAGAGGTCGTATTCCCACTGATCTCACAAAGTGGAGCAGAAATTTGGTGCCTTTTCTCATACACATTTTGTTGACAAAAACATTAGGTGTCACAAACTCTTCTCTCATCAACTGTTCGCATTATTGTACATAAATGCAAATGCAAAACTAGGCAGAATATCTTTATAATATTTTTAAAGAGTACAGGTAAACATCCAAATATGACAAAAGTTTTAGAAACATGACCTTAAATGTCTAGTAGAGCAAGAAACAAAGTCAGAAAGATATCTATTTCAGTTTGACAATAATTAAGCCTACTCTGCCCCTTACTGAAGCAAGAACCACAAATTATTTTTCTGTAAGAGCATGACAGAACATGTTTGGGTCACTCAGACAGCTGTTTTACAAAATACCCTTTCCTTGAGGCTACTGGTTACTTTGGGTGAGGGCCAGAAGGTACTAATCATTAAAAGCAAGAGAAATCTGCAACTCAGCAAGAGTTCATTAAAGTTATGATGTCTAGATACAAACAAATAGACAGTTGTATAGTCCTTGTGTACTCAAAGAATATGGTGAAATTCACCTGAAGGAAGCTAGCCCTTTCAAGGATTAAATCTGCTTTGAGCTGTCCTCACTCTAAACCAGTATTTTTACTTATCTGTGACGATGGTTGTATGAGTCAGAATTACTTGCACTTACGTCAGGAGAGGCACTATGCTTTATGAGAATTCCAAAGATGTATTTTAACTACACTTTTAATTGCTTCTGGCTCCCTCAAAATTTGTGTGACATAAATTCTGAATTCAGTATCACATGAGATTACTTGAATCATTTAATACACCATATGGCAGGTCTACATATATTTTAAATAACTTTCTTAGATGAAACAACATTAATGTAAATATTGAAGATAAAATATGAGTCTAGGCATGCTTAGTTTTGGAAAAACAAAGAACTGATCCATTCCATATGCACTTGATTGGAATATATTTTGGAAACTGGGGAGATATAAAATCTTCATCAATAGCTTTTTGGTGATTTTCTCCCTCAGAAGCTGTCTGGAGCTCCTCTGTACTGAAGTGTGTAAACTTGCAGAAGGAAATATTTCTCCTATCAGCATAGCCCTTCTCTTCTGTCTAGCTGATGCATTGTAGAGATCACACTTTGGAACATGGCTAAAAGTCATGGTGAGAAGGGTTAAACTTGGTTCCCTGGAACAGCAGCAAGCAAGGTGCTTGCCATATACATCATGGATATCAAAAGCAGCTTTCCAGCTACCAGCTGGATCACACTCTAAAAGAACCCCAAAGATTAGAGCTAATACCACATTAGCTGCCAGTAAATTATGGCTAATTGCCTTCTTAGCCTAGTTCCCCTGTGCTTGTTTCTGTCTGGATTCACACTGAAACAGGAGGTACTCCATGGGGATTGCCATCAATGAAAAGTAACAGAATACTTGCTTTCAAATGACACACTTTTCCCTTTCTACAGAGCCTGTAGAATAGTTGTGTGCCCATAAGCCAAGAGGGTGTGTTTGCATGGCAATGAGCAAAGATCTGTATTTAAGTTTGCGGCATGTGTGAACGGTATCAGAGGAACAAGAAAAGACAAAGGGCTGTAAAATCTAATAAGTAATTATTGTTTAGTAAGACCTAAATGAATCAGACCCTATTCTGGATTTCAGAGCTCTCTGCAGAGCTTTTTCTCACTTAGATTTCTCAAAATCAATTATACTGCCAGTAGCTCCGCTTGTTTACAAGTGTTGTAGGGTTGTATACAAAACCGAAATAAGCATATAGTTATAGTTCAAGATGTGTCACTAACATGATGATATTGAATGTTAGGGGTGTTGGGGTTTTTTAGGTATTTTTATGATCAATTAGTCAAAACCTTTACAGTTCGCCTCATTACTGGGTTATTTTAAACGCTATGTCAAATGTGCTACCGAAAAGTATAACTATTGGCCAAATCAAATGAACCTTATCATTTTGAATTTACTCAAAGAGATCTTGTGAGGAGGAGCCAGTTTGGTTTGGATTCGATCCGTCAGTGGTTGTTGGAGGCATGCGGAGGAGGGTGCACGTGTGCCACGTGGAGGAGCCAGCTGGAAGAAGGCTTGTCTCTGCGAGGACTTCACCTGGCGACACCTCACATGGACAGTCAGCAGGAGACACTGAAGTCCCCGCAGGAGCTGCTCCAACCAGATGACTAAAGTTTGGGCTGGGCCAATGGCCTCTTGTAGGCAGGCAAGCTTTGGGAGGAGCCAGGGGCATAAAGCAACTGTGTAAACAAGCCTGGGCAGCTTTTCGAAACTTGCTTTTGAGTGTAGGCTTTTCGCTTGGGGCGTTTTTGAGACTGTGCTTTTGTTTTTGTGGTTTGGTGATTCAGGGAGCTTTTCTGAGACTTGCTTTTGTGTTGAGGCTTTTTGAGTTTTGTGTTTTTGTTTTGGCAGTAGCCTGCTAGGGTCTGCTTCTAGCCCTGGCCCTAGCCTGTTTTGCCCCTTCCGCCCCGGTCCCAGCCTGCCTTTTGTCTCTTCTGCCCTCGCTGGCTCTTGCTCGCCCTCCCTGTGTCCCTGACCAGCGCCTGCCCGCCTGTCCCAGCATCCCAGCCGGACCCCTGTGATCCACCCGCCCCGAGCGAGCCCAGGGCCCATCCTGGCCAGGGCCCTGTCCGGGCTCCGGGCCCTGCTGCCCGATCCCCTCACCCCGTGTCCAATCCCTGCCTGATCCCCTCATACCGTGCCCATTCCCTGCCCGATCCCCTCACCCCGTGTCCATTCCCTGCCCGATCCCTCACCCCGTGTCCATGCCCTGCCCGATCCCCTCACCCGTGCCCATTCCCTGCCCAATCCCCTCACCCCGTGTCCATTCCCTGCCCGATCCCCTCACCCGTGTCCATTCCCTGCCCGATCCCCTCACCCCGTGTCCATTCCCTGCCCGATCCCCTCACCCGTGTCCATTCCCTGCCCGATCCCCTCACCCCGTGTCCATTCCCTGCCCGATCCCCTCACCCGTGTCCATTCCCTGCTGCCCGATCCCCTCATCCCGTGTCCATTCCCTGCCCGATCCCCTCACCCGTGTCCATTCCCTGCCCGATCCCCTCACCCGTGTCCATTCCCTGCCCGATCCCCTCACCCCGTGTCCATTCCCTGCCCGATCCCCTCACCCGTGTCCATTCCCTGCCCGATCCCCTTACCCCGTGTTCATTCCCTGCCCGATCCCCTCACCCCATGTCCATTCCCTGCCCGATCCCCTCACCCGTGTCCATTCCCTGCCCGATCCCCTCACCCGTGTCCATTCCCGGCCGCCAGGCGCTGTTCCCAGCCTGGCACCGAGCCCAGCCCGATCCCCTTGGAAGACTGACGGCTCTGCCCGACCTCCGCTGGTTCCGCTCTGTCTCTTTTCCCTCTGTCGGCTCTGTCCGTCTTACTCCGTCTTCTCGAGCCGTCTGCAGTGGGGCAACTCCTTTTTATTTTGTTTTTTATTTATGTTACCAATAAACAGTTCTCAGAAAAAACGTTTGTCTAATTTGACTTAATTTCGTTCCTGGCCATCTATTTTTAAAATATCTCCTCTTGTGGAATGTGACAGAGCTGCTGAAATGTTCAATTAAGATTTTGTGCAGAGGAAGCAGCAGCCACACGTACTGTTATTACATCAATTTAGAACAGATTACATCAGTGATAAACTAATAATAATAATCATCATTAGCCAGAAAAACCAAACCCAAAAATTAATACAACCAAAACAAAACACATAGTATGAACTTCAATCTTTAAAGAAAGATCCTGACAAAAGCTAAATTCAACTTTCCAAAAAAACTTGTACTAGAAGAGTGAATTCAGAGTTAGATTACCATGTAGGCCACGCTGGGTTCTGGGTTGTGGTTCTGTAAAACTGCCCTAAACAGATCTGGAGGGTAAATCTTTTGAACCAGATACATTTATAATCCTTTAATTTTCCTTGCAGCGTTGCAGGACAGGTACTGACATGAAGAATTCTTGAACTGAACCATAATACTAGGAAAAAGAATACATCTGATTCTCACTCACTGCCATAGAAGACATTAATGACCTTTCTGACATTCTAAGCATTTCTGTATCTTGCTATATAAGGCAGGTGCATTACAGTTACTGCCTCTTATTTTTAATATGGCTATGATAATAGGCCCCATAAAAACACATTCACTTCCTTAGACTCACATAGTAGGTAAATACCCAAGGCAGACTCTCAGACAGTGAAGAGAGGTCTAGGGACAGTTTAATTATATGCTGAAAATGTTAAAGGGTTGTAAATTCTAGTTTGCATTAGATCATATTACAGATCACTAAATCCTAATAAATGGGCTAATTTAAAAAAATGTATAAAGTTGCATCAAGTTTTCCTAAATTCATCAATGTTTTTCTCAGTGTTTGTGAGACTAAGATAAACCCCTCAGTCATTTAATGATTAATCCTTCACCATTTTAACCAATGAAGAGTTTACTATTCATGTGAATAAAAACAGGGATAGAATTATTTTTTTTCTGGTCAGTATAAAAGTCAAATTAGTATTAAAGTAAATATATTTGCCAACAAATGTTCTTGAGTTGAATAATGATTGAACAAAAATTGGAATAGTATGGCCTGTGCAAATTGGTCTGTACATCTTACATGGTATCTGTAATCCTTAGATCATCACAGTTACAGGACACAGGTATAAAGTAGTTGTAAGCAGTGTAGTTTCTTTTATTTGAACAAAGATAAAGTTCAGGGAAAGAATGGGGTCATGTGAGTTTTTATCTGCTGATGTTATCTGCTAGTTGTTGGTGAGTTTTAAGACTACTCATGTGCACTGTTGATAAACATTTGTACAGTCATGAATTCCCACATATTTGTCAATGATTTGAAGCAAGTTACTGGTTTTGGACACATCAGCCATTCTTGGAGTATTCTTTGATAAGCAGGACTAGAAATTCCTATCTAGGGTATATGCATTCCAAAGATTGTTTAGAAATAAATTACCCTTTTTAATCCTGAGAATCTCATTATTTTTAGAGGGAATTTATATATATAAACTATGCACATTTAAACCTACACTTGTAAAAGCTGGTATATTTATAATAGAATTCTAAATATTCTGTTCATTTTGATTTACAGACAGATAAGAAATTTCTCCTAAATATTCAAAGATTCCACCAAAGACTTCATAGAAACTCACTAAGGAAAATGTAGATGCCTTATGTAAAACGTGAAGTTTACAGTACCTCCACTGTTAATGTGTCCATCGTTAATGACAATACAGAATGCAACAAAACCTCAGCTGTTCAAAAAACCAAATGGCTTTTACAATATGAATGTAGTACAATTGAAAGCTAAGAAAAAATAGGTTGTAGATTTATGTACAGTACAACTACACTGCATATTAAAAGTGACAGCTGCAATGACTCTTGGAGGACACAAAAAATTAGCTCTTATTTTCTCCTTCTCAAAAGCACAAAGAGATTATATATTAGACTAAGTATTTTGCTGCTAAGTGCACATGATTATCCCTGGGTTTATAGTATTTATGAATCTCCCTCCTGGTTTTGTCTGTCCAAAGGTAGAATTTACACATCACATGTAACTGTAATATTAACTTACTTGAACCCTTTGCAGCATCTCTGCATGAAGGAGTAGGGAGAGGTAAAAATGTATTACAAACAACTATTTATCTAGATTTTTCTCTTCTAAATCCAAATAAAAAGTTTCAATATATGTTCTTCAAACTTAGAAGAAAAAACATAAGCATAGCAATTTCCTCCTGCTTGTTTACTAAATTTTGACCAGACGCAGCCAGACAACAATGAAATTCTGATAAGGTAGAATCTTAGGCGGGATCTCCACTTCATTTTAGTCCAAGAATATAAACTTGCCACAGTTCCACCTTAGAAAATTGTTTCTGCTTCACAGATTTACCCCGTGACATAATTCCTATTCAACAGGTACACACTGCCATCTAAAGGCCAGTCTTTGGACTTTTCTAGACCATTTGGGTTCCAACACCTCCGCTGGTGCTTCTCACTGTGTCCAAATTCCTATTTGCAATGACGTTTTGGAAGAAAATATAAGGAAAGATCTTATAGCTTAGGTTGAAATGGAAAGATACTGAGTCAGGCCCTGCAGACCTGCCAACAGCAGCTGTGCTTCTGGGAGATGCGACATGACTAGCCAGCCCAGCAGCTGACTCTTTTAATTGGAACTTTTCTGGTCAGTTACTTCACAGGGACATTGCTGAAGTGTAAGATCCAGACCTCAGCCTCACTAAGGCTATTTCCACTGCAGCAAAAGCTAAATGGAGGCCAGAACTACGTTTCACAAATCAGAATATATTCTTACATCTTTACATAACACTTGTGGGTAATAGTGAGGTATTCTTCCATGAAAACAGATTTTGCCTCTCTAAGCAGATGGTTGGCTTCACAAACTGTCTTCAAATGAATAAAATAATTTTGACTGGATATATTGTTCTCAGGAGCTCCGGTTCTAGCTGTCCATTTACACATCTGCAGAAATTTTGTATCACATATCTTCATACTCATCTACATTAAAAAAATTAAAACAAACCTATGAAAAACCATTAAATTCTTCCTTTTTCCGAAGCACAAGGTTGTCACACTTCAGGATATCTTCTGAATCAACCAAAATATGTGACTGCTTCCAAGCATTTTCTGTTTTTTCATTGGGGAATAGGTAGCTCAGTGCATCCCCATGATCCTGAAGACCCTTTGGGACTTCTTAAATCTATATTCATTCCTCAGGGCAACAAGAAATGAGAACAAATGCTGACACATATCCTTTACTGGTATGTATTCTGAGTCAATACAAGCAGAAGCAAAGAGCAACAAAGCAACATTTGACCTTGGCTTACACCAGATGATACTTTCCATTGGTATGATTTGCCAAGGAAATTCATCAGCATTAATAGAAGCTTTCTCTGAATTTTGAAGTACAAACTTTAAACAATACCACACTATCCAGCTGGAGCTAATGACACCACATTATACAACTACAAATAATGATACTGGTACAGCTCAAAACACAAAGGAAAATGAAATATTCTTTAATTATAGGGCCAGCTATACTTTTGTATGATAGGAGCAGATTCTTGTCGTGTAAGAAAACCATGAAAAAAACCCAACAAAAGTCCCCCAAACCAAAATTCAAAGAACTCCATATCCAAACATTATTTTGATTTATTCATTCAGTTAAAATAATATCTCAGTAGAACCTTCTGTCTCCCTGCTATGTGTATTGCCATTGAGGCGTACAGAATGCCCTAGTTTAAGCTGGGATGGAGTTAGTTTTCTTTCTACTACCTGGTACAGAGCTTTTTTTGGATTAAGGACAAAAATATTGTTGATAAAACATTGATATTTTAGTTGCTGCTCAATAATATAAGGACTTTCCAATTTCCCATGCTCCGCCAGCCAGCAAATACACAAGAAACCAGGAGGAAGTTCAGCCAGGACAGCTGACCCAAACTGGCCAAAGGGACATTCCATTCCACAGGAGATCATGCCCAGTGTATAAGCTAGGGTACCGATCATTGCTGGGAGACAGGGTGGACATCATTCAGCAGGTGCTGAGCAATTGACTTGCCAAACATTTCTTTCTCTTGGGTGTTATTATTCTTCTCTTTTTAATTTTTAATTCTATTATTTTTTTTAGTACAGTATTTTTAATTCAATTGTTAAAATTCAGTTATCTCAAAGCATGGGGTTTACCTTTGTCCAATTGTTTTTCCTATCTCACCAGTGCATGAGTGGGAAGTGAGTTAACAGCTGTGTAGTACTTATTAGCCAGCTGATGTCAAATCATGACAAAAAAGAGCAGCACAGTAGACTTAGAAAACTTGTACCATTGCACAGGACCAGCAATGGACTACAATGATTTCTAGAATAAGTCTAATAAACAAAATTCCTTTGCTGGAAATGTTGCAAAGATAAATTAGCATGCTGGCTGTGAGAATAGTAGGGTCCACAGGCCTTAGCATTTTAAAAATAGGTTCCTAGCATCTCAGTTTTGCAGCCACAGCTTAGAAGCCAGGAAACTGAGATTCAGAAAGGTAGATAAGGGATTGCATGAGGAACTACCTCTAGAATTATACACATTATATTGATCCTGGGAGCTGGTGTGCAAAGTGTGCATCCATCACCAGACTAATCAAAGCACAAGGAGCAAGACTAGGTGAGCAACCCTGAACTCCTTCTGGAGTCCCAGAACTCATGGCAACCAGGGTAAACAATCATACTTCAGCACAAGCTATCAAACATCCTAACTTCATATCTTTACTCTCACTGCTGCTGTGGAGCTTGGCGAGATTACTGCTTGTTAAATCAGCACAAATCATAAGAAGTTAATTTTTACCATGGAACCAAATGATTGCCTTAGAAAGAGATTTACAAACTGTTCAACCTTTTATATTATATTTTGGATTGCAATGTGGTTTTAGACTTTTTGCTTTTTCTCATTTTACTGCTTTTTCTAAGAAAATACATCAGCTCCATAGTGTAAAGTGTCAGCCCTTCAATTTTGATGTAAATAAAAATAATAATAGTAAGATGTGAATGACAAAATACTGCATATTGTCCCACTTGTGCAAAATACATGCAGTTTCCTCTTTCACACACAGATAATTTGTAGAAGGGGCATTTCTGAAATACTGGCTGACTGGTTTCCAGCAGTAAGGTGTGGTTGTTACACTCTCTGTTCCTGTCCCAGTTTAGCAAATTAAAATTTGAGAATGGTGAGGTGGAGAGACATCTGCAGTTCCAGTCCATCCTTCCTACTCTCCTAAGTCACTTTACCTCAGATTTTAGTTCTGACCTACTATTTGTTTAAATTGCTTGCTATAATTTTTCTGTCTCTATATGTAAAATAATAAATCAGTAGTCTACTTTTTCTACAAGGAACGTGATTTATGTAATCTTAATTTCTTGGAAAAAACCTCCAGATAATTTAAATCTATGAAGTCTATAGAGTCTACTCTGTCTCACTATAGCCAAGCATTTGGATTTCTATTTTGAATTACCAATACATCTATACAATCTGTTTATCTTTCATCCTCCAACTCTTCCTTCAAGTCTTCTCTTGCTATTTGCTCTGGTTAAGAACAAACACAACTCCCAGAGTATTCACACTCTGGATTATTTGTTTACCTTCCTTTTGCCAGGGATGTTTATGGTTTTAAACTTCATCTCTCTATTAAATCCAATGAAGCACATAAGTAACTAAATTCTTTTAAGGTCCAGAGTTCAGTGTACAATGTGAGAGTTGAAGATTCTAATAAATGGTAGTAAAATACACTTCGTTACAAGCGGAGGGCATATAGAATATGAGATAATGGCTATGAACTTTTTACATTATATGTGTTGTGTATGTTTCATACAGAGAGATAATATGCAATCATGAAGGAAGAAAAACTTGATTGAACATTAACTTTCCAATCATCAAAGAGTATTTATGAGCATCTATCTTTATATCTCAACAGATTTGACTTGCTGCAAAGTCATTAATTAGCCTGTTAGCATTGTGCTTCATGATTGTTCTCCATTAGCCACAATACTACAGAGTTTTTATTTTGTGTGTGTGCATAGAATAGGAAGAAGGCAACTTTCACATTTCTTTAAGAAATATGAAATTATTTTGGAAGGCAGTAATTATCTTTTTGTGTAATTTTTCTTTTTTAAGCTAAAAACATAAGTGACAGTTTAGTTATATCCATTACTTCAAATTTTGAGGAAATAGGATGAAGCATCCACTAATCAATCCAAGAAGAGTCAGAATCCTGTGCAAATTAATGATTTATTTCTCAAAACAGAATGAAGAAAGGGAGGTAAAGTATATGGAAGGAAAAGTATTGTTCCTTTTCTTTAAAAAACCTTGAAATATGTTCAAAAACATTTTATGAGGTCACTCCAAAAAAAAGAGTAATTGGAAGAAAAATTCTGCTTGTCTAAGCGAAGAGCACATTTGTAGCAGTAGGGTAAATGTTTTATCGATTGGGAAACTGGGAAACTCAAGTCATTACTCACCATGGGCTAAAGAATAATTGCTAATGCTCTGGCGGAAAGATTAAAAACAGTTTCTGGAAGTATTTCTTACAATGATCAATGGTGTATCATCCCAGGCCATTGGATCTTCAATAACATTTTTCCCTTTTGGGATACAATCAATTTTTATAATATGATTCATTTGCCAGCAGGCGTGCTTTCTTCATGCAATGAAAAGGCACTTATGCACCTTATATTGTTGAAAAATAATCTTATACATCCAGAGTCCAAGCTCTGATATGAAAGATTTTTCCAAAATCATCTCTATTTTTAAGTGGGTTTGGGAAATAGATGTGGTGAATGGCTGCTAGCTTTTGTATTGTTTTCCCCCAGTTGGTTTCCATAAAAGGATTTTTAAAGCTTTTAAAATAATAATCATTATTACACTACTGATGTGAAAGAATTGAATAGAGAGTAAAGTGAGCCATAATCTGACCTGTGGGTCGCTTAAGTAATTTATTGTGTGAACATTAATTGTGGTGGTAATTCAGGTCAGGGGTAACTATAAGGCTACTTGAGGTCATTTCAAAAAATCTTGTGTACCTCAACTTAAGTAACCAAGTGCTGCCCACTACTTTGTAATTGTCTGACTTAATGAATATCTGTTTAAATAATTAAAACTATCAGGATTTCAAAATCAAATACATGTACACACAACACAATTTATTTCTTACTCTGAATAGGAAACATTCCTGAAGGAGAGAGCAGCTGTCACAGCAAACAGCTGACTTGATTGATAAACAAAACAGATACAAACCTAGACTAATTTACAGTTCCAGCTAGTATCAGACAACTCCTCACAGCTGCAGCAAAGGAGTATCTGTGAGGCAGAGACACAGGTACAGTTAAGAATGCCTCACTCTTTTTGCCCAGCATCAACTGTACCATCTTAAGGAACCTGGAAAGTTTCAACCAAGATATTTCTTTTCCATTTGAGTTTTACATGTCAAGAAATTTCACAATAAAGGTACATTGAGATTTTCTTATAGATATAAGAAACTTACATAAAACTGAGACTGTGATTGGCAGCATCCCATAATCTGAGACAACTGAGTCTAAAGTTTGTACAATTTCTGCTAATATTTATTAACAGAAAACTGCAAGTTAAATTGGGTAAAAAGAAGGCCTAATAGTACAAGACTCCTCATCTTTTTTAGGGAAGCAGTGAATGGCATTCTCTAGAAAAGTTAAAAAAACATGCCATACTCAAAAAAATCTACCATATTGGTCAATTAAAGAAGGCCCTAGGTGTATTAACATAAATGGAAGACCAAAGGATGGGGCAACTATCAATCAGGACACAAGTGTTTCCTCAGTTTTTCTTGTTCAAGTAAGTTTAAGCAAGTTTCACAAAAAATGTGAATGCGTAACAGGTTACAGACATTTTTTTATCTGTGCACGTGTTGGCTCTCGCCAGGATAAAGCTAATTTTCCTCACAGCAGCCCTCATACTGCTGTGCTGCACATTGGTAGCTGGAAAGGTTTTGATGACACACCAGTGTTCTGGCTGCTGCTGAGCAATGTTGGCACAGTATCAACAATGTCTCACTAAAAATCTACTCATCCTCAAAGGGTCAGTAGTCTAGGATTGACAAGAACTTAGGAGGAGACATAGCCAAGACAGATGACTAAAACTGACCACATGGATATTAGGAATATTCCATATCATACGGCTTTGACTCAACAATAATAGCTAAGAGGAAGGCTGGGGATGAAGAATGGATAGGGTTGACCCACCACAATGCATTGTGCACCCATCATATTATTATATATATTATATTATATTATATTATATTATATTATATTATATTATATTATATTATATTATATTATATTATATTATATTATATTATATTATATTATATTATATTATATTATATTATATTCTTTTGCTGCTTTCATGGAGTCAGAAAAGACACTCATGTTCAAGGACAGTGCTTAAATGAGAATCTGATTGGTAAAGGCCCAAACAGAGATAATTTTCATAATGTAGCTTAGAATTTACATTCTACCTTGACTCGAAATTATTGAGGATGCATATTGAGATATACATTTGTTCTGTTAGCAACACAAATATCAATTTATTCTTGATGTTGCTACTTGATTTTACCTTCAACACAACAAATGGCTACCACTATAACTTGTTTCTCTTTTTAGACAAAAGTGGATGTTAAAGTTTGAACCCATCCTGTCTTTACAAAGTAGTATAACCAGCATATGTTTCAGCTGCTATGTTTTCTAAATTTCTAATATATGTTCTGTGTTAGCATTTAATCAATAATTTCCTGATTCAGGTCTTGGGGCAAATTGATGTTCTTCAGCCTCAGAGATCTAAAAGTTTCTGTAGCACCAAAATGTTGCTGGGTTTACATTAAACTTGTAAGAAAATGAAAAGCAGGCAACATAGAATAAGTAACATCCCTCCCCTTCCTTCCAAAAAGGCATCTAATGGAAGAATGCAAAAATAAAACAAAGATAAGAAAAAATTAAGAGACAAATAAAAAATCTAAAATAATAGATTGGAGTGTACCATGAAAACTTGATAATGAAAAGAAATGTCAATATAATATTCTCTCTACAGAGACCTCCCAGTAGCTAAAATACGTATTTGTTTCAATTAAACTCTTTAATTTATTTTTTTAATCACATGTAATTTGTTTAAAACCAGAAACACCTGTAATACTCCAAATATGAGATTTCCAATACTTACACATTCTAAAATGCAGCAATTTCTAAAACAAAACCAAAAACAAACAAGCAAAAAGTTACTTGGAGAAAACATATTCAAAATTATTTGGAAACATGCAAGAAGTGCACCAAGACTAGCACTGCCCTGCTTTGTTCATGGCTTGTCCTTGTCCTGACATATCGTGCTTATGGACTGATGATCTCATTTAAAAATAAAAGGCACTCTAAGAGCATTCTTCCCATTATATCAATGAATGATGAAATGTTGTGCAAGGTCTTAGATTTTTTGTCTTTACAGTGAAGAACAAGTTAGATTATTTCCTGCCTAGTGCAATCTGCAACTAGGGTTCGACCTGTGAACCTGAAAGGCAGGTACTTCACTGACATCTTCAGATTTACCTTGTCCCCATCACATTTTCTAATTACTGGCATCCATAATACTACATTATTATAGGTACCCCACAGGAAGGAACGCAATAAACATAGTGACTATAACTAAAATAATTTTTTGAAGAGGAGATCAAAGCTGCCTTTAAGAAAATACATCTTTGATATAAGGAGGCTTACCTAGAGAAGTTATATATTCTTTGCTGCCTTAGAAAAGCAGTTTTTCTCAGCTGCCTTTTTTCCTTTTTTTTTTTTTTTTTTCTTTATGGAATAGGGTAGGAAAAGCAAGGGAGTGAGAATACGAAGGACAAGATTCAAAGGCTAATCAACTTATAGGAATTTTTAAAATTTTATATTGTAACAGGAAGTCATGGGGGACAGGATTGAAAGCAATATATACTTACATATATACAGACAATCCAATACAAATAAATTGGTAAAGATAACCCACTACTCAAATCAATTTCAGTCTTCAAAAACAACACAATACAGATGTTTTTCTCAGACTCAGCAATTTAAAACATGCATGAGGCAGAAAGCATTTTCATGAGCAGACTGTCAAGTGTATTAGAAAACACAGGTTTAACAGTAAGACAGAGTGCATACAGCTCCTTTTATGTCCATTAGTTCAGGGCCAGCTGCAGAAATATAGCCCCTCAGAAACAAAAGAAAATAAATTTCTGTGTCTCCTTTGCATTTAGACATTTAAGAAGTGACTTAGTGGCAGGACTTCAAAGGTAGAAGCAAAATTCAAAGCAAAAGTTCATTAAACCCCTAAACTGGAAGCAATCCCAACTGAAATCCAGGTGAGTTTTGCTTTGCTATGGGCTTCAGACCGTCATATCAAACTTTCTATTTCTACGATGACTAAAAAATACGGACATGATTGCTAGCATAGAAAACTTACAATTCAGAAGGGCCAATAACCATGATCTGAATAAAGAGGGTCTTCATACAATTTGTTAATACCAACATTAATTGCAAGTTTAGAGAGGGCAATGCAGGGAATGCAGCATTAAGCTAGTTTGCCCTCTTACAAAGCAGTTTAAATAATGCTATTCTAACCTAGTGCTATCCAACTTTTCCTTATACTATGATGAATTTCACGAAACTACTCACCATTATTCACACTTTCTCCACTGATTAGATGTTTTCATGTTTCACCAACAAATTAACTACTCCTCCTGTCATGGTATCCAGTTGCTCTCATTCATTGCAAAGCAGTTTCATTAAGCTTAGTCAACAACTTGGGATCTTTCTGTACTACCCATTACTTTAAATCCATGACGAAGTTCTTACTCCTATTTCTTGTTCCCTGTATTACAGTTTCCATTTGATACTATTTGTATGCCTTCATCTTTAATTATATCCTTAATTGCTTTCACTTAATGTAAAATACCACACTACCAACCACTTGTACTTAACAGACCTTCTGGTTTTGTGGATTGACTACACATCCATGTACTAAACTAAAAAATTAACAAGCATTAAGATGTCTATCCAGTTTACCCAAATTCATTAGTTGCATGAGCAATCTTTCTCCTACTCTTCATCATAAACAGTTTATGTGATGGATTTAACACATAACTCAGCAAGAACTGACTTTCCAACCACATATAATATTAATCTGGGTTTTAGATGAGAAATAAAACATTTCCAAGTATCTCCGTGCATTGACTCACCAAATCAAACACAACTAAACAAACTTTTTGCTCCAGAAAGCTGAAATATTCTGTCAGTCTCGTCTTCATGATGCAGATGAGGTTCAGTTACTGATGTCATAGAAGTGTCAACTTTGACATTCCTGATTCAGATTCATTGGCTGGTCGTTCACAATCTCTTTCACATTCCATCAAAGGATTAGTTTGTCTTTGTTTTCTCTAACTCAGGAATTTATTTGCATATGTATTGTATCTGTGTCCTATAATAGTACAAGGTTCAGAAATACATGCTTATTAACAACTGGCAAGCAGAGTTTATCTAAAACCTTTTTATTAGAATAGAAAGACTACTCTTTTATTAGATTTATAAAAGAATTTGTCTTTTCCATTTTTAATCACTGTTGGTAAACTACTACTAAAGCAATTTAGTTATTGTAAGCTCTTTTTGATCCTATTTTACTGGTCAGTTTATTGCTGACCAAAACGGTGTAATTTTCAAAACTTTGTGAAATTAATTCTGGTCTTTTATTTCTGGTCTTCTTTCCTTGTTTAAAAATAGAGAAACAAAAGCTTCTGGAGAGTAGAAATATCACTAAAAAGAAAACACGAGACAAAAGAATATAATACCTACTTCAGCATCCTTATCAAAATACTTTCTTTATATGACTTATAATAATCAACCTGAAACTTTATTTACTGTGCTTCAGAAATTATCAATATTTATTCCTAAGAAGTAGTTACGATGCTGGAACAATGAAGATCCTAAATGGAAGAAAAAGGACACTTCATGATACAATCACTTTGTGCATAAGCTTTCATGAAACACAGTCAGCAGAATCCATGATTTCTGGAGTCGGTTAAACATTAATGTGTCTTTCATGTGTGCCAGCAATTATAATCTATTATAATATATTAATCCATGTCCTGTTCAGTAACTATTTATGCTAGCATACATTCACCTCAAAGCAACATAAAAATTGCTTATGGCACTTACTACCAAGAAAAAAGATCTACTGATTAATGTAATGCTATTAATTTTTCTATTTTATGTTATTTAGAACTGTACTGCATTGTTTGTTCTGCTGACAATGGCTGTTTAAGATTTAGTAACTGGCTTAATCTCCTTTTTGTCAATGGTATCTTAAGATTTAAAGTACCTATATATTTGTCTAAATCTTGTAACATCCATTCCCCTTCTTCCCATTTCTTAAAACACTTTGGTGCTACAGCTCAGGTCTCCTGCTGGGTACCTGCTCCTGCAGTCACTCTCTGGGCTGCGTGTTCCTTGAGAACGTGTTCCCCTGCTGCAGCAGAGCAGCAGCTGCAGTGCTTCAGAACCCACAGCATGGAACGCACTGCCTCCCCATGGTCTCCACCACCAGGGCAATCTGGGCCCTGGGACTGGGTCACTAATCTTTCTTATGTCTGCAGGTCTGCTGCACTCACATTTTGTCTCACACTTCTCTGTCAAGCAGTGTTTTGTCCTTTCTTAAATAGGGTTTCCCATAGGCGCCACTACCTCAGCTGGACAGGTTCAGCCATGTCCTTTACAGTGGGCTAGCTGGAGAGAGCTTGCACCAGCTGTGTCCATGCCAGCACCATGTGTTACTGTAAAACCTGGCCACATAAATACCGTATTTCCACCCTGATCACTGTGAGCACACATTTAAGAATTGTTGTTAAAACATACATTCCTCAGACAATCTTTGTAAGCTACAATTACATCAACACAACCAACAAAAATTCCTCATACCAAAATCAAAGCAATATCATCTCAATACTGGCAAAAAGTAGACAATTCTCACACACGGTGAAGGTCCTCTACTCCTCTCTTAACCACTTTACAACAAATACTCCCCCACAGTCATTCTACTTTTCAGCAACATCTGGTCTAAGTGTTGCCCATTACCACTCCCAATCGCAGCCCTTAAACTTGAATTCCTCAGGCTTCCCTTTGGGTGCTAAAAAGAACTGTGGTGAGTCTTCCCCTACCTTTCACACATTCTCCTCTCTTTGGGCTGTGAAGATAAATAGGAGGAAGGTGAAAGGGGTCAAGAGGAAGACAATATAATAGGAAAAGTAGTAGTGCATGCAAGCAAAACAAGAGGAGGGATTACTTTGCTACTTCTGATGGGCAGACAGGTATTCACTGGAAAGACTCACTAGAAGGAAGACACTCAGCCCACTTAATGGTTACTTGAGGAGGCAAATGTCAAAGCCTTCCTAATCCTTTCCTTGAACTTTTATTACCAGGCATGACTTCATATAACCATAGAATAATCTAGTTTGTAAAAGATCTATAAGATCACTGAGTCCAACTGTAAACCTAACAAAGCCAAATCCAGCACGAAATCATCTCCCTAAATTCTGAATCTACATGTATTTTAAACATGTCAGGGATGATGACTCAGCCATGTCCTTTCCTGGGCATATTGTTCCAGGTGTCATGGGATATCCTATAGGCCAGTTTGGACCAGCTGTTCCAGCTGTTTCCCCTCCTGAACTCTTTCCCATCCCAAACCTCCTCACATTCTGGGGTGAAGGGGCAGAGAGAGAGAAAGCCTTGTTGTTGTGAAAACACTGTTCAGCAATAGCCCAAAGACGAGTGTGTCATCAACACTGCTTTAGCCAAAAATGCTAAGTGCAGCTCCAGGCAGGCCACTATGAATGCAGTTAATTTCATAACTTTATCCAGACAAACCCAGAAAAAACTGCATGCAATTAACAACCTTCACATGTTTTTTCGGGTTTTTGGTTTTTTTCCATTAATTTACTTACCCAGATAAAGTCTTTGGGTAAAAAAACGAAGGTATTTCTGTGAAGGTATTTCAGTTCCAACACAAAACTTTTGCTAGAGAATGGAGTTCTGAAATCATACCTTCACAATTTTCAGCAAAATTTCTCTGGTGGGACTTCAGCTGACTAGTCTCCAGGGGTATAAAGAGAGTTAAAAGCCTTTTTTTGAGACAGCATGATGTTGTGGACAAATCCTCAAGGAGGTGTTGATTTAAAAGTGAATCTATTTACTGAGGAGCCACCTTCCTTTATAGTTCCTTTGAGGTTCAAGACTAAAGTGATATTACATGTTCAATTGACATTAAAATCAACTCATTTATCTTAATCCACATTTTTCAGACATTCAGAGATCAAAACAGCAGAAAAGGGTGCTGCTAAGTTAAGACTGGAACTCTTAGATGTAGAAAGTACACATTCACCTCTCAGAATCAAATTCCTCAAAAGCAAATATCAATGGAACATATTTAAAATTTTATTTGCAATAAACTACAGTTAAAACACCATTTTTGATAGCATGTCATGGCATATATTGATTGCTCTTTGAGCTAGGATTAAAGCCTCCACACAGAAAGCAAAATATTTGCCTAGCCAAGTATAAAGTTCTTCCTCCCTTCGTATGAAAGTTCTTTCTGATTTTGCTGAAATATTTGAGGTTCCTGTTCTGATTGTTCACAGTTTCTTGCCAAGCCCATTAAAAGGAAAGGAGAATTTAGAATCAGCTAAGTAAATCCTAGTATCTTTCTCAAATTCTTTCCAGTGAGATAGAAGTAATTTATCTGTGGTGCCTCCTTTTTCCAAGCGTGCAATTCATACAGTGCTGAATGAAGAGGTAATTTAACGTGCTAATCATTCTGACTAAAAATATAAAACTTTTAATTGCCTTTCATTTACATATTTGTTTTTCATTTGTCTCTGGATGACATCCATTCTGTTCTGGTTTTGATGCAGAATTTGTAGATTGACCTAATTCAAATTTTCATTACTGCTGACACATATTTTATTTTCTTTGGTTCAGAGCAAACAATAATGAAACAGGTAATCAGCATGGATGTAGGTCACTAAAACATCCCAGTTTTGTTAGCATGCTCTGTTAGGAGTATACAAATAGTTTGGATTTTTAGACATCCAAAAACAATGAGATACTCCCAACCCTGATCCCAAAATGAGAATTAAAATCTCTGCCTCTGACAACACATGATCCACATTATAATTCACCACAGAATTCAAGGTTACATTCAGATTTGATGATGAAGAACAAAATGGAATCCAATAAATCAGTCAGTATTTTATAAGTTACTTCTTCCAGTGAAAAAATAATCACATATATTATGTCATCCTTGTCATACTTTTATCCAGTATCTCCAATATTTTATCTCCAGTACTGGAAAACAATTTTTTTTTTTTTTTTTTTAAACAAGCTCTGGTGAAACAGAGTAGCAGCTTGAAATGGTCAAGGGAGGTCACTAGACAGGCTGTACTTAGAAGCAAGGAAGATGGCAAGAAGCAGAAGTAGGAAAGGTGGGACAGATACTAGTAGCACCATTTGGCTCCAGCACACACATACATCCCGTGCATTTCTGATTTAACCATACTTTAACCACACAGATAGCAAGCCCACACAAATACAAATATGTGTTTGTTTCCCTTCATGCTGTATTGATTTGTTTGATTAGAAGTAGTAGCAGTGCTCTTCCATCTGCAATGGTCTATGCACTGTTGATAGGAAGAATGATTTCTAACCCTACAGTCCTGCAATTCTGCATTCTTCTACAATTGTAATTAAAAAAAACCTAATTTAAACACCATGCTTATAAACAGGAAGTTGTGTTGAATTAGCAGCTTGGAAAAGTATAGCCAGAGCCTTCACATCCACCTGGCATGGAGAAACCTGAATAGAGAAAAAGAAAATTCAGCTCATGACTACTCCAGGGACTCTTGCACAAAGTTAGTCTGAGCTATGTTTAAAAGACAGGAGAGCAATGTTGATCCAGATTGTGTCCACTTTCTAGTAGAATACTGTCTCAAGGTATTTAAAGTTTAAGAAAGCATTTCAGTGTCAGGAATACAAATGATTAAAGAATTGTTCTGTAAAACTCAAAGAAGTTCCATATCTATAACTCCAGCCCAGCATCAAGTCCCAATGAAGTTTAGATGCAACAGATCTCTTTTAAACTGTAGTTGGCCATTTAAAAGTCTATGTCAAAATACACATTCCGAGCAGTGCACATTCACTTCTTGTCTCCTTGTGCCATTTTACCTCAGGGTTCTCATTAAAGATTGGTTTCCAGAAAGCAAGAATATGAATATTTAGGATACATGTTCTTTTAATTTAATAACATTTTTCAGATTGTTGTGAAGCACTATTTTTAAGTCTATGGAATACCATTTGATTGATCATGCTTATTAATTCACCACATCTTTCTCTCAAGTTTAATCAGTGTTTTATCACTTGTTCCTCTTTTGTGATATCAATCAAGCAAGAAAAAACTCATACTTTAGAAAGGTAAGAAAAAAGGTAATTTGAGTAGGCATGTGCCCCAAATTTACTCAGGCATCTAAACCCAATTTTTAAGACAACAAATATTCTTTCAATTATCATTCTTGCAAACATTACAATTTATTTTAGTGAGGCATTGAAAATGAGCTGTATACTTCATTAGGAAAATCAAATAATATCCATACTTACATAACTTTATTTTAAAGAAACTGAATATTAAAATAATGAATAGAACTTTGCAATTAATACCTGTCTTCATTTTTGAACAAATTCTGCAAGACCAAATGGTTTGTTATCACCAATAAACAGAGTGTTACATATGATGCTGGTATAATGAAAGAATAAAAGATATTTTCTTCCCAGTCCTTGACTCAGTTATATTATAATTGAAAGGTCTGGTATGAGTTCGTAAGCATACTAATACAAATTTAGTCAGGGTATATAAATGCTAGTAATTTTACTCTTCCCCTTTTGGCACTGCTTGTAGATGGAAGATTTTTAGATGCACTAATAAATTTAGGGGGTTGGAGGAGAGGGGTTGATTGGGGAGTAAAATTAAAATCAATATTTTAAATTTTTTTTTCTGATGACAGCTTTTAAACCATCACCAAATAGGAAAAAAAAATCTGCTCCCCTATTTTATACCTGTAAAGAAGATAGGCAATGCACTTTCCCTTCTGCTGTAGAGGACAATTGTCATTTCCACACTACTCAAATGTATCCATGCATCCACTTTATTGAAAAACAAAATATTTTAAACTCTGTCTTGGAATGGTATAGTCACAGGTGTCTCAAGAGAACTGCTGAGTGACTCAGTAACATGTACTATTACATGCTGAAGAATTTTTCACAGAATAACAGAGTTACTGGCAAAGAAAAAGTGACAACTTTTCAGTCCAGCTGAGCAAGCTCCAGCCCTTTTCAGAAGATCGTCTTTAATATTCTTATATTTATTTCTAGCAATGCAAAAATGGTATCTCATATGAAATTAATGGCTTTAAACTGCCTTGAAGGCTGCCTCAAATCAAATCAAATCTAGAGCCAGTTCTTATCCAGTAGAGTACAGACATAAAATAATTTAATTACAGAATCCTAGAATATAGGGCAGTTTGGTTTGGAAGGGACCTTAATGATTATCTAGTTAAAACCCACTGTCCTTGGGGAGGAACACCTTGCACGTGGACCAGGTTGTTCAAAGCCCCATCCAGTCCAGCCCTCAACACTTCCAGGGATAAGGTATCCACAGTTTCTCTGGGCAACCTGTTCCAGTGTCTCATGACATATTCATATTAAAAATCTTCTTCCTAATATTTATTCCAGACCTACCCTCTTTCAGTCTAAAGCCATAACCCTCTTTCCTATCACTCCATGAACCTCCTCAGCTCTCTTGCACAGGTCTGTACTGTAAATACTGTAAATACTGCGAGGTATCCACAGAGCTTTCTCCAGGCTGAACAACTCCAGCTCTCTGAGCTTGTTTTCACAAGAGAACCAAACCTCTGATCATCAAACACAATCAAATCTTATGTTCCAGAAAACAAAATAGGTGTTATGAATAGGTCCAGCATGAAGAGATCAAAATAAGAAGGATCTATTTCATAAAGGTTTTGGGATCTAGAGGGATAAACTCAAGCTATCAGAAATAAACAAAACCATCTTGAATAAAAGCCAAAAGACATTAAAGAGAAAATGAAAGTTCTATAAAGCCAAAGCCTTCTAGAAACGAAATATCAAGAAATTTAAACATTATTTTCATCTATATCTACAAACAATAAATACCGTCTTAAAGAAAATCTACCAGATAACTGTCTGTTATTCAAAGAGGTTCAGATGTTGACCATTAGTCAGGCAGATTTTAACTATGGAACTCTGTCACATAAACTTTAGGAATATTTACTTTGTATAAGATAATGATAGGGTGACAACCTAGATAAAGACCAAACAAAGAGAAGTACAGAATCTCAGAGAAGGGAAATGGCAAAGCTTTACAGGGGGCTATAAATTTAAAACTCCATCCTCTGTTTTGAGACAAACAAACCAAGAATAAAATTGTAAATCCCCTGGAAAAAAAAAAGTCAGAAATATAACAGGAAGTCTTAAAAATAATGCCATACAAATATCAGGGGCTGCCCAGTTCAAAATTAGTCACATGAGAGACATGCAGACCCTGTAGGATATGCTCAACATGACTGAAAATGTTTTCCTGCCTAACAGTTCCCAAAATATAAAGGTGTATGGTGCTCAGATGTCCAAAGACTTGTTGACCCCCTCCAACAAAAAGCAGGTAGCATAAAATCAAGACAATACATGAAGATGGTGCAAAGGAGCATAAAGGGGTAGATGTACTGCTATATGCTGAATTTAAATTCCCTCGTACATGTAAGTAGCTAATAGTCAGCACAGAAATAAGTTCTCCATGAACCTCTCCAAGAAGGATAGCTCTCAGAATTTTGGCTGTGGTCAAAAGCTGCCATCTCATGCTAATACATATAAAAATTCAGTTAGTCAAGCAGAGGAAATGTTATTTTGTCTGTAACTGACTGATGTTAGGAAATTACTACCTTAATAAAATTTCTTAGGGAAGGGCAGTGTTACTTGATTCCTATATGTAAGTCATTTAATGACATTCTCAAAAGACAAATGATGAAAATAGTCTGGACCCTGAGAATATCCCTGTTCTTTTACCAGTTATCAGAATCTAATTCAAAGCTAGAAATGTACCTGTCATCTTGATCAAAGATACCTTGCCTTGGTGAAAGCAAGGCTGAAATTGCCAGAGGAGTTAAAGATGAAGATCTGGAGTGACAGAGTCGCTTAAGTGATGACTTTTCAGTTCTGAATAGGTCTTTAAGAAGCATTAGGATGGTAGCAGGAAGTGTTATAGAAAATACATCCTAAAATTATTTTTAATTTAGGGATTAAAAATCAAAAATATAAGCAAAATGCATTGTGAACTGCACTGAAACAGTAACAATGAAGGTTTTGTGCGTGAGAAAAAATTAAGATAAAATCAAATAAAGATTCTGATAAAATTTAAAACTGTCCCTGTGACAAAAAAACCTGAACAAAACAAAACCAAAAACCCAAACAAACAAACAAACAAAAGACTGTGTATCTTTTTTAAGACTATTAAAAAGTGCTTCTTAAAAATTGCATTTCTAGCATAGTTTTTCTAGACAGAGCAAAACCAAAACAGTGCACAATGCACATCAAAACTATTTTTCTTATCAAGTTATACATGTAGACATGTACTTGTTGTAATGATAAAAGTTTGCCACACAGATATTGCTGCATTTCTTATTACAGCTTGAAAAGAACCTAGTCTCACTACAGCTTACTTTAAAATCATTGAATTTCCATGCCCCAGCTCTTCTGACCTTGGAGTTCTCCAGCTTTTCCGATCTTGGAGTTCTCCAGCTTTTCCTTCCCTAAGGATAGAAGTGTATAAGCACAGCAGAAAAATCTGTGGTCACACCTTTTTACAGCTATAATGGGCTTGACAAAGACATTACCACTGTCTACAGATAGGATATTGCTGACCTTAAAAATCATCTGTCCTGATGTACCAAAATTCTGTACCCTTTGCCATTTTCAGGATAAAAGGTGAAAAAGAGAAAAAGTGGGTGTTTTTCTGACAGATGATTTTCCCAGATGGTTACCATATAGCCATATAATTCTTCACCCTGTCCAGTGTAGGGACTTGGGTTGCAGTAGACTATTGGTAGACTGTTGAGGAACATGAGACAGGAAAGGGCTTTTCAATTAGTAAAGTATGCATTAAGTGCAGCTGTGTTGAAGACTAATCCTTTTTCTCATACCTGCATTCTTGAGTCCAATCTGCCATTCACAAATTCACAAGTCCAGTGAGTGTCACTTCTAATGTTTTAACTTTGGGTTTGGCAGAGCTGAGAATTTGCAATAATGTGCATTCTTGTGACCTAGCAAATGACATCCAGAATTTTCACCTACTGCTAAGAAAAACCAGTTTCATTATCCAAATACCCTGTTGCTATATACATCTAATGTGGGGTTTGTCTCACCTTCTGGTTTGTGTCTTCCACCAGGAGAAAGAAGGCAAACAGAAGAGGCAGACTGACCAAGAGCCATTAAAAAAATATATTTTTGTGAAACTGGATTT
Source organism: Muscicapa striata striata (assembly GCA_030060385.1). Lineage (NCBI taxonomy): Eukaryota > Metazoa > Chordata > Aves > Passeriformes > Muscicapidae > Muscicapa > Muscicapa striata. Next base: position 6,046,606 of record JAREIS010000070.1, on the reverse strand, counting down.
TTTTACCATCTGCTTTCCCTGCACTTTGGGAAGCAGTAGAAAACCCAGTTTTGTCTCTTTTCAACCATTTTTCAAATTCCTATCACACAAACCTCCACCTCAGGAGTGTTCAACACAGATATGAGATCCTCTGAGAATACTTTTCCCATCAAGCTCCTTTTTCTGCCTTAGTGTCCCTCAGTTTGGTGCATCTGTGGTGTGAAATTCAACTCTGTTGCCTACCTAGCTCAAAGAATAAATAAAGGACTAAAAAAAAAATCAAGCTTTTCTCTGCCCCCAAAATCTCATTTTTTGCTCTAGAGATGTTTTTTATTTCACATAATCTTTTGATTGACAAACTGCAATGGCAGACAGGTTTTTCTATTCCCCACACATCGACTAGATCCCAGTGTAGGATATTGTGAATGGAAAAAGACCTGTGATTTTCAAAACAAAAATTTTCCCAAGAGACACACAACGTTTTTCTAGGAATTCCATCTGCTTCTTGAAAATCTCATTATAGCAGAAATTGCCTTCCAAAGTACCATTTACAAGCTGTTATCTCTAGTTTATAGTCAGGCCTAGAAAGAAAACACTGGCTAAATTTTTTTCTTGAATATTTTGTATTTTGTGTTTTTTTCCACTGAAACAAAGCATTAAAGAGGTGTCAAATAGCATTTAACAAATTGAACTGTAAAAAATAAAAACAGAAATGATTTAACATTCCTACAACAATGAAAGAGCAAGCATGATAAAATACAATAAATTTCAATCATAGAATGCAAAAGAAGGTAGAGAAACTTTCATACAAGTTCTAAGCATAAAGTTTGTATTTTAAAGCTTTCTCAGGTTTCTAGAAATGAGGCAGCAATGTGTAAGATCACAGTACAGGAAAAGCAGACAAGAGTAGACTCATTGGATCACTCAGTTAGAAATTCTAGGAAATATCCTAAATCTCAGCACCCATTAAATTTTCTTGCTGGTCATAAGGAAAATGAGAATGCATTGCACTTTACATAATCAATAACTAAGCACTAAGAGAGATATTATTTCTCTATATGACCATACCTTTGATTTCAGACATTAAAGAATTCCTTACATATACTTTAGAAAATACATATGTAGCAAAACATACATCATCTTTTTACTTTATACTGAATTTGAGCCACAAGTTCTCCCATTTCTTTCCAAACACTATTACTAGTTTAAGGATGCTCTGTTATTTAATTGTCCCATAGCCACTGACAGCTGTGGCAAAACAAAAGCTTCAAACTGTGCCTCTCATGGGTAGCACAGCTGTAAGAGTTCTCTATCTTGTACATGCTGTCAAGGAACAGGTAGTGGCAGAAAAATTGTCATAGATATAACGTTACAGAGGTGGGTTTTTAAGGACACTGAATCTAGATTTTTTTCAGTCAGGTTCTGGATCTCAGGACCTGTGGTGGGCTGATCCTGGCTGGATGCCAGGCACCCAGCAAAGCCTCTCCATCACTCCCATCTACAACTGGACAGGGGAGGGAAAATATGATGAAGGGTTCATAAGTTGAGATGAGGACCAGATGAGATCAGTCACCATCCATGAGCAAAACAGGCTCAGTTTAGGGAAATTAATTGAATTTACTACTAACAAAATCAGGGCGGGAAAATGAGAAGTGAATCTTAAAAAACACCTTCTCCCCGGCCCTGCCTCCTTCCCATCTCTATCTCCTTCCTGCAGTTGCACAGGGAGACAGGGAATGGGGGCTGTGGTCAGTTCATCACAAGTGGTTCCTGCTGCTGCTTAGGGGAGCAGAGTCCTTCCCCTTCTCCAGCACGGGGTCCCTCTTACAGGAGACAGTTCTCCATGAACTTCTGCAATATGAGTCCTTCCCAAGGGCAGCTGTTCTCCTTGGACTGCTCCAATGCAGGTCACTCTTCCACAGGGTGCAGTCATTCAAGGGCAGACTGCTCTGGTGTGAGTCCCTCAGAGAGATTTCAAGCCCTGCCAGGAAGCCTGCTGGTCTAGGAGCATGGGCTCCTCTAGTCTGCAGGCTCCTGCCAGGACCCTGCTCCAGTACATGTCTCTCATGCATTCACAGCCTCCTCTCAGGCATCCATGTGCTCCAGCCTGGAGCTCCTCCACAAGATGCAGGTGATCTCTGTACCCCCATGGACCTCCGTGGCTGCAGGGGCACAGCTGCCTCACCCTGGGCTGTGTCTGCACCAGGGGCTGCAGGGGAATCTCAGCTCCAGTGCCCGGAGCACCTCTTGCCCCTTCTGCACTGACCTTGGTGCCTGCAGAGCTGCTCCTCTCACATATTCTCACTTCCATGTTCCCTGGCTGCAATTACATCTGCGAAATAACTTTTTTTCCCTTCTTAAATATGTTATCATAGGTAGAATGTTGCTGTCATTCCTGATTGGCTCAGCCTTAGGCAATTGTGGGCCCATCCTAGAGCCAGCTGGTATTGGCTCCACTGGACATGGGGGAAGGTTCCAGCAGCTGCTCACAAAAGTCATCTCTGTAGCCCTCCAGCTACCACAAACTGGCCACACAAACCCAAAACAGGACCCCATACACTAGTGTGAAATAGTTTTGGTGCACATACAATTCTTGTTTCATAATCTGAAACAGCTCTGTTTGAAACTCTGTGTATGTCCTTAAGGCAGGCTAGGAGGAGACAAATATCTGAAAACTTCCCCACTTAACATCTGATTAGTCAGGCTTCATGGGGGAGAGTGACTTTCACTTCATATTCTCTGTCATACTCAACAGTTTATTTAATGTACCACACACGTGTGTGTAATACAACACACGTTAGCAAAGTACACACCAGAAAAAGCAGGCTTTCATGCATTACATGTGATCAGAAAGCTGGGACCTCATTTCCTAAATGTTCTGTTTTATTTTCTAAGTATCAGTATCAGGGAAACTCCTTGCTGGGTGTAGGTTCTTTGTTAGTTTCACATCTCTCTGGTTCTATAGCATCAAAGGGTAGAGAAACAGGCAGAAGTTCATCAGTATATATCTGACAAACATGGTTCATTAATCTGTGCACAGTGTTTGTCCCTCCTGGTAACAAATGGATTAAAGCAGGTAGAATTAACATCTTCCCCCGTCAGCCTTTCTGCTGTGTCTTCACTGCAGGCTTCATTTCAGATTATTTGAGAGCACCTTTTCCCCCTATAAACTTTCTTAAGCAGATCTACCAGAGCTAATTTCAAAATTAACAATTCTTCTATAATATGTGGCTCTTGTCAGGCATCATTTCTCTAAAAAACTCTGAAAGATAGTAACAGAAGCTTCCATGCTCCTCACTGCATTACACCATGAATACATTGACATTTCATCCAAGCTAGGTTTCAAAGGCTTCAAAATAGATCAAAGCCTCATTGAAAAGGCCTGATTTATTCAGGACAGCTACACAAAATCTGTATTTAATCTCTGTTTAATCCAGTAAAATAAAAGACACATAGTAATTTATAAGATTAAAAACAGAGAGTTTAAAAATCAAAAAAGAAAGATGTTTTTAGGAGAAACCAGAGATATTTTTCCAGCCACCTTCAATGCTAAACCGTTAGTGTAATTGGAGACAGTCACTGTTTCTTTGGCCTCTACACTTCAGATTAGAAATAAATACATGTTCTTTTACAACACTTTGTTATCAACATGCACTGTTATAGTAGTCTTTTTGATATCATCATCCCCTGGCTACAGAGGATGTAACTAAGGCCACATTCTGCTAAAGTTGTTTGAGCTCAACACATCCATGGGAAGCTTTGCACAAATCCTCACTTCAGTGGGGGGTGAGAGTACATCATATCTTCAACATAATTTGAAGTGTATGGAAAAAGGTTCATAATATACTAGCCTGTGCTGTGTTCAGAGAAAAAAAGGTGACATGAAAAATAAATTTCTGTCTACTTTGCATCCAATAATACATACTCTCTAAAACTTCAAGCCCCCTAGCACTCACTGAGCTCACCTTTCTCCTTCAGCACTTTTCATTAAAGGAGATGCACTTCACAGGAAAATTAATATAAATTTCTTCTCAAGTAGAAGGACTTTTTTGTTGTTCACAAGCAATCAGAGGAGAAAGCACATAACTTTGTCTAAGAATTTTAAAGAATTGCTACTCTGAAAGAAACCCTCTCATGCAGGTCAGCAATAGTTAAAGTAACCTGGCAAAGGAAAAAGAAACAAGTCTTTAACATTAAAAAAAAAAAATTAAAAAGACCCCACACCAAACAACATAAATATTTCTATGACCTTTATCCTCTTTGCCAAATTTTGGTTGGTTACAGCATGAAAGTCGTAAAATGACGTCTTCAACTTTAGAATCAGAACTTGTAATTCCACGGGGGGCGTACCCATCACCCCACTTACACTGTTATTTTTCCCCACCTTTACCCACCAGAAATACAGTCAAAGATCAATACCTCAGTAGAGTTTAAAAAATGAAATAAGTTTAAAAGGCACTTTTTCTTGGGTCTGTCATCTTCTCTGCCTGCAGACAAACAGTCATGACTACATTTCTGAACAGTAGTAACATGAGAAAATGATGCTCTGGCTTACTAAAAGGCAATTTCCCTCAGCTTAATGCCTCTCTATGAAATGGAATTAACTTCAACGTGGAAAAGAGATAGGTGGACAGGAAAAAAGTAAGGTACTGTACACAAATGTTGATTGCAGCTCTGCTCCTTTAGGCCAAGAACACCACCTAGGAAGAACAGAAGTGAAAAGATTTTATTCACTTAATAGACTTTAAGTGCCTCAGGACACAGCATAAACTTGTATCACATTATCAGACAGGCCCCCTCATGGTGTCTATGTCTGCAAAGACTCATGAATATGTAAATAATATATGTATCTTGGAAACATGCTTGACAAGAGAATAGCTAAAATGAACTGATTCTAGTTATAAGCCATCAGTATGCCATTCTTTATGTTTGAACAGGCAGCCTATTGCTAGGTGACAGATCATTAAGGCTATCTACTCAGTCAGCGGAAATGAAGAAATAATTTGTTCGTAATAACCTTCAGATGACCTCCCAGGCAAAACAGAGTCTTTTAAGAGCTATCCTTACTGATACTTGTCATGCCTCTATGTGGGGCTCCTCTGGCTTCACAGTAATAACAGGGCTGCTGGTGAAACAGAGCAATAAACACCAAGTGACAGGGCTGTAGCGTGAAAAGATCTCATCACCTGACATCAGCTGGCTGATGAATAATTCAGGCCTTCCCATCAGAACCAGGGATTTTAGGCAGTGCCATGCTATGTGGAGAAAGAAAGCAGAAAGGAAACATCGCTGCCTTCAATCGAAGCCCTGCTAAGCCCACTTGTAAGGCAATATTGCTAGGCACCATAAATACACATGCATCAGATCACACTCATCAACAAGCCTAAGTCTCAGAGAAATTAGAGGCAAGATCTACTCAACAGAAACAGTCCTCCCACATAGATGCTGCTGTTTGCCCTGTTTCTATAGAAAGGTATATTCATATCCAGTCCTTCACTGTAGGCTGCTTTTTAATTAATTTTTCCACAGCTGTATGGCATAGGCCCCTATTGCCCCTGGAAAACATATGCCTTAATGTTTCAGCCTTGGTCCCTAGCATAAATTCTCTGTTAGCTGATACCTCCCTGAACTCCTCCACTATTTATATTACTGCAAAGGGTAGCACTCTAGGCCCACTCATTTTGGCACCTCACATGAAATATCTGTTCTGCAGAGAGAGCAAACTGAAAGCAAGAGAGGAAGCTGGTCCTCCATAGTATTATTTTCTCAAATTAAAAAGAAAAAAAATAAGAAAAAAAGGATTATTTTTAGAGCCTAGACTTTACTTTTTATGCATGTTTTCTGTTTTACAGAGAAGAACTTAGAAGAAAAGCTCTTACACCATGGGCTGTGTTTTGCTTTTTTTGTTGGTATTGGTGGGGTTTTTTCTTCATTATAATAATCCTGCATTCATTGTACAACATTAGATGTTGTACATCTAATGTACAACAATGGGGAGATTTTCAATGAATCCTAGTAGAGATTAAACTTTTATCTGTGAAACATACCAAACTTCATTTTAGGCTATTAACCTGAAGTCTTGTTTTCAAGATAGGCAACCAGAAATTGTCTGCCCAAGTTTTTTCCCTTCCATTATTTCTGTAACTAAGGGAACAACACATTTCATACTGCGAGATAACAAATAACAGAAACAGGATTATTCTAATTACAGGGTTCCTCAACAGAATGATATTTTCCTTTTAAAACATTCGTTCAAGGAGAAAGCCAAACTTCTGCTATAAATCACTGTGTGTTTGAAATATATTTTTTAATGTTTTATGTTTGAGCTTCTTTTCACCTTGCTTAGAGCACATTGTAAGCTCACATTTCTGAAGAGAGCCACCAAGGAAATATATACCCCACATATTTGTTTTCACTATTTAACATCTTTATTTTCTACCACAAGATGACTGAATTTATTCAGTGGCTTCAATTAGAGGCAGATCTGTCAACAAGGAACAGACATGGACATTATCTTCTGTTCCCCCATTTCCCCTTTGTTTTCCTAAAGAAAAAATATAATGGAAAATTTCCCAAGCCAAAACATCTCAAGAGGAACGTTTTGCAACCAGGAAAGAGTTAATAATAGGTTTTTCAATTCATTTTGACAGTAAGGCTGGGACAGACACTGCACCATACGTTGCTTGAAAGCACCTAATTGGGTTCATCTGTGAAGAAACTGTCTTTCTTTCCTTAGCCAAGGAAAATCAACTCTTGCTACTTGCCACAGCATTCATTTTCATGTAAATAATTACAACTCTTCCAGGGATGAGGGAAAAAGCAAAGTTTTAATCAAACTGTTTCACTGCCTGAACACCCAGATGGCAGTTTTTATCTTGCCTCTCACCTTTCTCTCATTCTGATATCCCTGATTAGTTTGTGTTATGGATTTATGTAACTACAATGTAAACAAAGTGAGAACACAAAATATTGGCAAGAGGATGCCAGGTGAAGAATAAATGAGACAGAAGGTACTGCTGAGAATACATTCAATCCAACAGAGAAAAAACTTTATGTAAGCTCTTCCTAGCTATTTCCTACACCAGCAAGAGCAACTGACACAAATATGGGATTTATTTAATTTGTATACTTCCTGAAAATGAAACTAAAGAAAAAACTGAGCACTTACTTTTCTTCAACTAAAGAGTTAAATAGAAAAAAAGCAGACAACAAAACTGGACAAAACCAAACTGGACAAAACAAAACAGAACAAAACAAAACAAAATAAAACCTACAAAACAAAACAAAAAACCGCTAACAAACACACCTTCATAAGGCAAGACAGACAAGATAGATCTGGAAAAGTCAGATGCTCCTACCTTCTGACAGAAAACCATCCATCATTAACAATACAAGTACAGTCTTCTGTCTACTCTAAGTGGAATTATATGTATTTAACTCATGCTGTCTATACATATAATTGCTAAAGTAATTTCCTTCTTCCATGAACAAACAAGTATAATCATGACAGAAGTACTCCATATTCCAGGTATCCCTCTAATAGATCTCCTAAGATTTTACTCCGTACCCATTATCCAAACTAAAAGATGACAGTTCAGTGAAGAAGAAGGTATGTTTACTTCAGGAAAGAACGTCTTTATGACACCTATCTGCTCTGATGAATCCAGCAACACAAAATTTCTGACCCAATAGGCAGTGATTGCATAGCACTGAGACTTCTCTCATTATTCAGGAAATATATGTTGTACAGTGTCAGCTCTCTCCCTGCAGACTTGCTGCCAAGCAATTACTCATTTTCATCACTTAGATTTTCTCACCACCCTCTCACCTTTTCCTTTTTATTTTGCCATGTTTTGTGGGTTTCTATATATCCAGCATACTTCAAGAAGCAAATACACACAGTACTGGAATGAAAATTATGCTTTTCTTATTTGCTTTTAAATAGAAAAGCACTTTCAAGTCCTTAAAAATTGATGTTGTTTTAAGCTTTACAGAAAGCAATATGAGAAACTAGTATCTGCAGGAAAAAAATGGGAAGCAATCCACTTTATTAATCCAGTATTTCCACTGTTATACATCTTTGCTTCCTGAGAGAACCTGTGAAAACTATCTTCTATGACCTGATTCATTCATCTCGCTCTCCTTGAAGCATCAGTAGTAGACACAGGGTATAAACAAAAACAAAAAAGAGAGAAAGGATATTTTCTTATGAATGTTTCTAATTTGATCTCTTAATGAGGAACACTACTGAAATGACTATCTGATTATCTTGATTTTTATCTAATTTTAATCCATTTCTACATTTTGAGTTCAAAAGTTCAGTTTATAGTAGATGTAAAAGGGGTTCTGATGAGACAAAAAAATCTCAGAGAAAATAACTACATACATGATGTTAGGTTTCTGCCACACGTTTCTACCACATTGCTTCTATGTGGTCTGATTTATACCAGCACAAAAACATTCAAACATTAGTGATCTGTAGTAGAGTTATTCAACAATAAAAAAGATCCAAGAGCTCATTAAACCTCAATTTAAACAAAATATCTATCCTGCCAAGAAATGTGTGTGAAACTTAGTCTTCTGGGATAAAAAGGATATGATTTTACAGCAACTGTTGATTTTACATGCTTTAATTTCCGATGTTCAACCTGACAGGAATATTCTATATTTTCACAAGTCCAGCAATCTGCATTGAAAATCAAGACATGGTAGTCCATTTTAATACTCAGTCATGATGGATGGCAGAGAGTTTAGAAGGCCCACAGGAAGTATTACTGATGTTATTCCCAGAACTGCATTGTTCCTGTGAGACAAGGAGGCAGGAGACTCAAATCTGTTTCTTTGAAAAGCTTGTGAAATAACTCAGTTGTGAGGGCTGCAGATTTTCCTTTTGCTCAGACCAAAGCTTTTCAATATACTTCTGAAAGCACAAACTTCACAGATTGTCTCCCTATTTATATATCCTTTCCCTTTTCTCCTACCAGCCCAAGCATTATCATCTAAGACCTTTCTCCTACTCCAATAAATTAGAAGAAGAAGAACATCCACACAACTTTCCTCCTGTGGCTCATGCTGGGAATCAATTCTTAACTTCTCACTGAACATTCCAACAGGGCATCATGATAGCCTACTCCAGGACTCCACTGAATGGGACTGTCATTCTCTATTACTTCTACCTATTCAGTAAATGGCTGTTTGTGAGACGAGTATTTAGATGACTTGCCATCTCTACATACTTCTTACAGTGCAGAATACAAATGCATGGCAGGACATAATCTCAGACGATATATTGGGACACAATGAAGTAAAATTTTCACAAGCCCTACACTCAGAAGAGAGCATACCATGAAGAAATCAAAATTATAGCTATTGATGAGGTAGTTCAGAATCATAACAAAGCTTTGTGTCATAGCCCATAGATTACACAGGGGATACACCCAAATCATCCCACAGCCAAAGCACGGGGACAGTCCTGGCAAAGACAGCATCTTTAACATGTAGTATGTGGAGACGGTATGGAAAAACAGAACTACAGTTCCATTAAATAAAATATATTAATATACGTTGTGAAATTGTTGCTGTACTAACTAGACAAGCTCACTCAATCAGTTAGGTTGGAAAAGGCCTTTGAGGACATGGTGTCCAACCATAAACCTAACACTGCCAGCTCCACCACCAAGCCAAGCCATGTCCCTAAGCACCACAGGTGCATGCTTCAAACTCTCCAAACTTGAGTCTTCCTTCTCAACCACTGTCCAGGGCTGCAAGTCCCCCCTCACTGACACAGAAATGAAGCTGGAAGCAAGGAGAGGCAAGGTATGCTTCTTTTCAGAATGTGGCTACAGATTAAGTCTGCATGCCTGCTATGAAGACTCTATTACGACTTTTATATAATCATTACTCAACATAATCCTTTGTGATTTTTGTCATCATCTGATCATCAGTAACAGGATTTATATTATCAGACAGGTCATCTTCCTTAATTAAGTGGCTAACTGGAGATGGTATCCTACAGAAAACATCTGATATCATCATAAATATCCTCAAAATTTTCTTGTGTGTACAGGCAGAGCTCTTTTGTCATTCTTCCATAACATTATTGGGCATTAAGTTTTACCTTTAATAGCTGAATAATTTTGCTTCTATTTTTATCAGATATAGCATAAAATACAGATGTTTTGAGCAAAGTCAATTGCACATTTCTTTATCTTGATCTGACTTCAGAAATCTAATTCTTAATATTATGTGCAGATAATTTCTATTTGCAGTTTTCATTCGTCCATTTGTCTTCCCAGTTTTCATTTTCAAAGGATGGAACAGTGGCCAAGAGCAAGTGCTAAAATTTCATAAATATTTGCTAATTTAAATGAGGAAGTGGACCCTTTCCCAGAATTTTAGACAAACATTCAAATATTATTCCTACATTTTCCTCAAGAAACGTTAACACTCAGTGACATGTCTATTTCTCCTAAAGTGGACAAAGAATAGAACTGAACAGAGATTAACGTAACACGAAGAATGACTAAATAACCAAAAGAAAAGTTATGATTTTTTAAGAAATCTATGTTTTTCTGGTTAAACCTGGGGTGACCCTGACTTACCAGAAATGTCATCTATAAAAGTCATCGGAGAGTCCATGGTGTCTCTCACATGATCCTGTCAGCTGTTCTCATACAATCCAAAACAATGTAAAATTTCCACGAAGAGAAGAGAGGTTTCCTCAGCATAAGCATGGAGTGACTCCTCTTTTCAATCTGTTTTCTTGAACGAACGCACAAAGCAATGTGGATTCCTCCTACAGAGTGATTATGATGCTATTTTCCTCCCTGGGAAAAAAAAATAAAAACACAACAAGAAGGACAAAAACAGCAACAGCAACAAAAAAGTGATCTCAACTAAACTGAGTCTATATTCCCCAGTTTATTTTCAAGGTATCCAATGCTTTGAAACTAAATTATTTTTACAGATAGATTATGCTGTCAATGTCAGGACAACAAAACTTGCACTTCTTTTTTTTGTCATGTTACTGGGAGCAGCTCAAATCCATTCACTGATATTCATTACAGAGGAAAAAAGTTCTGAAGTTTTCTGCCATACATCAGTGGCTATGTGGTCTTCATGTAGACAAGTAAATAACCTGCAAAGTATCTTCAGTAGGAAGATATTTCTCTGCTCTAGAATCCTTATAAAGTAAGTATATCCTACAGCACTTGTATGATAATCATGCAATAGCTACAGGACATTACTCAGTGAATTTTTTACTATTTATGTGCTATTTTGGAGAGATTTTTTCTCAGCAAAGGTCTTTCTGGAGAGTTTTCCTCTCATTGTTGCATACAATATTATTCTGCATTGCCCAAGAGCCCAACAAAAGGACCACGGGAATTGAAGAAACATAATGTAAAAAGTGTTCAACATGAAGATTGTTAAACTTGATTTGCAAGGAAAAAGTCTTTAGTGACCAATTACAAATTTACCTGTCTGCTAGATTAAGCAGATGTAAGTCTTGGAATGTAGATGTCTTACCAGAGTCTGATTCACCCTGATCTAATTCCCAAGGTCAAAGCACTTGGAAAGCTGATGCGCTGACAGATAGAGACACCACTTTTAAGATCTAAGCCTACATCTCTGGTCTCTATTCCAACTTAATATAGTTCAAGTCTCACTGAGAGGAGTAGGAACATATATATGCACAAATAGTGTGCACACACTATTTCTTCTACAAGGTTTGTTTTTTTTCTTTTACATTTCTCTACTGCACCTTCACTAGCGGTTGGGCTAGTGTGACAAACTACCCAGCCTGGTCTGGGCTGACAACAAAGACTTTTTTTCCTAGAATTAATTTTCATCTGGAGCTGCTCCCCGAGCTAATTCACTGTGTGACTGCACTCAAGCCACGAATGCACATCTGCAGATGCTGAGCAGAATGGATTCATATCTTCTGTTCACAGCAATGAGTCATGCAAGACTAAATTGATAACTAAAGTCTGAATTCCGGAGCTATGGTGGATGAGATGTTTAATTCTTCACAATCTATGTCTTCAAGAAACTGACATATACTCTCTAGTTCCTGACATTAAATTAATAAAGATATGAAAAAATTAAAACCCTATGGTTTATATTTATTTTGTTATTTATTTTCATGGTATGTAAATGCATAGCATGAAATACCTGCCTGAAAATATGTGTCATTAATGCACCCCTTATCCCACTAGTTCTATAAGTCAGTGATTTCACAGTTTATATTTCACGTCTCCTTTTGCAATAATCAGCTTTTATTGTAAGAGGGAGAGATGTATCTGGAAAAAAGGCTTGAAGGCCAACTACCATTTTGTGTTCTACAAATCTTGAAGCCAATACAAGTATATATAATGCCTTGCAGAACAGGTGCTTCTTTGTTTTGCTAGTCAGCAGTTTTCATCCGTATGGTTCATATGTACTAAACTAAGTTTGTATTCTTTTAAAAGCAGTCAGGCACAGTTGAATGCAGTGAGGTGAAAACAATCAGATACAATAAGGAAATCTATATAAACCAATTTAAAACATATTGACTAACAAAATCTAAACTTTTTCATCCATTTTTCAATGGACCATTGTAGTTTTCATACTTTCAAACACAGTTATAAAATATTTGTCATGAAACAGGAGCAAAGTGAGTCTGTAGCATCATGCGCCTTAGTTTAATCTTAATTCTAGTGCAGAAACCAAAGTTAAATTTGTAAATAGCATGAAGACAGCAATAGAAATAATATTGGACTATCATGTTCTTTTAATTATTGGCAGGTTGGCTGGGAACCCTTCTATTTTTGCAGTTGTGTCAGCTAACAGAGCTCTTCAAAGAGGAGTGTTTTCAGACTCCAGGTCTACTACAGTCCTGTTGTGCATAATTATCTCTACAAAAAGATAAAAAGCTTGTCAATGTTTTTTCAAGTCTGCAAAATATTTACATTTCTGGAGATCAAACAATCAATAATGTAAAATACATCATAAATATGTCATATAAATAACTCTTTAGCAATAAATCATTTTAATTATAAACTATTTGGGCTGATAGGCTTAATTTCTAAAATTTCCTGAGCACTTTTCATTGATCTACACTCAAAGTACCTAGTAGGCACTTAACAATAATTACAGTAAGCAGGGTCTCAAGCCTGCGCTGCAAAAGCCAATCTATTTGCTGAAAGAGTGGAAAACTTTGGTAGCTGGTAGTTAGTTTGCCACTACATCAACTTAAGATGGAGGCTCTTGTAAGATGTAGAATTGATGGCAGGTAGCTGGGGGACTTGGTGGGGCCTGGGGAAGTCTTGCACTTGTTAGTTTCAGGGTTTTGATTTATTTGGTTAGGGGGTTTTTTGGTTTATTTTCTGAAGAAAAATAATTTAATAGCTCAAATGCAATTCAATTTATTTTCTAGTTTACTGTTTTCTTGAGTTTTTTTACCAGTTTGACTTTTTGCTAAACAGACAGTTTCTTCAAAATAACCACCATTTTTTCTTAACATTTTGCCCTTTGCCATATACCATTTTTGTGGTACTGTTTAGATGTATGGAAGTTTTAAAAGAAAATATTTTTAACAGAAGTTTTACCACAGAAGTTAAACTTTGTGGAAATTGTGAAATAAAGCCTTAATTAGGAAGTTAATTACTTCGACAACTAATTTAAGTGCTTTGAATTTCATAATTGCTTCAGTCTCCTGAAACTGATAAAAGATAAAGGAAACGGAGATAGGTCTTTAAAAACTATGGCAAAGAATGTAAAATTACTGAAAATAAGTTTGCCAAAGGCCTTCTGCATAACAGCTAAATCTATGTGTTTACTCCCAAGAGTAAAGCTAGAGAGCTTTTGCCACAGGACCAGCTGAGATTAAATAAGGCATTGCCAGTTAAACTGGGATGGAAAGATTTCATGCAGCAACCCTCACACACATTTTCTTCTTTTTTTTTAATTGTAACTTATACCTACATATTTGAACTCGCTCAGAAAATCTTTAGGAAACCTGCTCTCCTCTGTATTTCCATCTAGTGGTAGTATAACTGAAATTCTCATAGGCAAAAGGACACTGCCATTTTCCTCTTGAGGTCAGAACTGATGACAAGGGCCCATTTTTGTTAAATGGTAACAGCAACATCTTTCCTGAAAACAACAGAGCCATGGTGGAACCCTACTGCTGCTCTATGATGGAATTTTCTTTTCTCGAAATAACCAAAAAGGAAGCATATAAGCAGAATTGAGTTCTCACAAAAATTGATTTTACAGCTGTGCTTCATCACTATTTTGACCTTTTTAAGCACTTAAATAGAGCATTTTTCACTTCTACATATTAACTACCAAGTTGTTATCATTTAGTTGAAAAAGTTATACTGGAATGTTCATGATACAATAAAGAGATTGGGCGCACCATGAGAAAAATGCTGTTCTTAAACTTCTTCTCCTAGAGGATTTGACAGGGAAGGAGGCAGTATAATTGCTCTGAAGAGGATAAAGATTTAAGCCCATGATTCATTTCTACAGCTGGGTCATAGGTCCATGGAAATATAAACTGGCAGTGAAAATGTTAAATGACGCAAAGTATAGATCCAACACTACAAGAGATAAACAACTGGTATTTACATTGGCAAACAGTCTTGCTGCATTATGTTTGCCCTATTTACCTCTTTGTCAGTAATGCATCAAGTATCCTATAGCATAATCCTTCTCTCAGCACTTACCAATGAACTATGAAATAGTATTAAATAGAATTAATTAGAAGTTTTAATGAATCATGTCTGTCCTCATTTATTATACAATGTAATTTTCAAGGAGTGATTAATTATGAGCCACAGATGAGTGAATGGTTAATGTAGTTTGTTAACCTTACTAAGAAGCTACAGTACATGGTGTAAGTTAGCTCTCCTCTACTGTTAGCACACTTAAGTGCTTGCCATTACTTCAAGTGAACAAGATTTTCATGACTTTGCTATTAAGATGCAGAATCAGCTAGTTGCTGACCTTCCCCCTGTATTATTTTTACAGTCTCTGATACACAAAATTTCATTCTCCTTTCTCTCCTTTCAAGCTTAATTTACAGAACACGTGGAAGTCATGTGACAAAAAGCCTCCCTCCCATCAAAGTGAATTTGTATGCTTAATTCCCAGTACATAATTTAGCTCATGTAATATTTTACTGAACTCTATCCAAAATTACTAGATTCTTCTATGTTCTCAGCACACAGTATTACCATAACTATAATTTCAGCATTTCTTCCCAGCTGGAGCTGATAACATACCAGTGGCTTAGGTACAGCTGAATAGTTTTTTCACAGCACCAAGCTCTTGCCTGAAGGGATTTAGGCTGGGGCTGCGCAAGAAAAGGGGTGAGGACACAGCCGAGAGAGATGAACTCAGCAGACAAAAGAGATATCCCATGCCATACAATGTTGTGCTCAGCAGTAAAAACTCAGGGAAAAGAGAAAGAGTGAAATATGCCCTTTGGGTTACACCATTTTTCTTCCCAAATACTTATTATGTGTACTGAGGCTTTGCTTTCCAGGAGGCAGCTAAACCCCTACCTGCCCATGGGAAGTATTCCTTATTTTGCTTTGTTTGCACATGCAGCTTTGCTTCACTTCCTAAACTGTCTTTATCTTGATTCACAATTTGTTGTGGGGTTTTAGGTTTTGCTCTTCCTATATTCTCACCCATCTTCCCGCAGGGAATGAGAGAGAAATTGGGTGGAGGTTCACCTGACAGCTGGGATCAAGCCACTGTTGTTCCCACTCGGACTTCTTTAAAAAGTAATCATACAACACAGGTGGCATTTCTGTGGATACATTTGAGGCAATTCTCTTTTCTTTTTTATTACCTTGGAGAGATAACAAACGTTCCCGAATACCCAACATTTCTCAAAAACAACATAACTTAATGAGAGTACATCTTTGTCATACAAAGAGAAATCAAGGTCTCCATAATCACCCTATTTTTTTTTTTTTTGGTAGTAACATAGGATCATGAATTTACAGAATCATCAAAATACAGTGGTTGCCTTTCTAGTCATAGATATGGATCCTGTCCTCAGTCGGTAGATTTCCTTTGTACGTATAGATATAGAAATAACTGCTTAAAAATGTGGCTTGAAAGGACTCTTTCTATACACACCTCTTGCCCCTGGCAGGATCTAATTCTTTGTGTCCACCACTATGTTTGCCTACAGCAATACCCTTAGCTTTTGCTAGCTCTCAGAAGTACTCTTCCCACTCAGGTTTGAGGTCACAGAACAGAATCACCCTGAGCAGCACAGCTCAAGATCCCCCAGACCCCTGGGGCACCAAGTAGTCTCTGGAGTGCTTCATGTGTACAGCTAGCCCCACACTTAATTTCAGCACAAAACGAGTCCCAGAATTAATCTTAATCACTAAATTGCAGATGGCAACAGAATTTTGTCTATTTTTCCAAATCAGGAGGAAAAAATAAAATATATTCTCTATTCTTAGTGTACAAGGGTTATAATGTTTCTACAGGCGTGGAGATACTTTTCATTTGAACAGACAAAATAATAATCCCAGCAGTCACTCAGCTGGGATTTCCTCTAGTTTTACCAAAGTCTTATGTCAAGGTTTGACTTGGGTTTCCCCATTTTAATATATTCAATTTCTTTTAGAGATAGGATTTAGGAGCAAAAACAAGGCAGGCCTAAAACTTAAAATGGTATAAGAAGAAATTTATTAATAACACAGGAAAAAAAAAGAAATTTAGAATAAGATTTCCAGATCATTCCCTCCTCCCCCTTCCCTCATCTTCCACGTTTTTTAACAGCAACATACAGAGAACACTTCAGTCAGTTATCTGCTTAAATAACCATTTCAGCTCACTCTAGAGAGAAAAGTTCACTTTTTTTGGTTTAGGCTTAGGGGATGTCTTCACTTTCACAATCTGTGTTCACCCAGGGAAAAATTGCAAACTATGAACTTCCTCCCATCTTCACAGTCTTTCCAGAGCTGTGTTATGGGTTATGCCACACACATGGGGATATTACTTTTAAAGACAAGCTGCTCAAAGACAAAATTATCTTCATCTCTTTTCCTATTAAACGTCTCTGTCCGTATTTCCAGTCTAAAAACAGAGAGCCCCATTCCCTTGAGGCAACAGATCCTTTTCTCAAGCATTTTAACTTCCCCCAGGTATTTTCACAGTTTAAAGGAATTTCAGCGTAGTCACAGTCCCCTCATAGCCCACAAAAAGGTTTTCAGCTACTTATCAGTGGCATCTCTTCATTCTTTTCCCATCTGGAAAACTAGCCTTCATTTCACTGACTTCAGTAGACTCCTTGCGTAGACTCCTTGCTTTATTCTTCTCATTCAGGGGAGCTCAGGAGATCTAGAGTTTTATCCAAGCATTAAAAGGGCCAAAATTGCACCCAAGAGGTGAAGGGAGCCGGGCCATGCCATACCATGATGGAAACGTGCCAGGGCTTCTCGGGCCGCATGGGTCATGTGGAGGAGGCCGGACAAAGCCGCAAAGCCGCAAAGCTCAGCTGCACCTCCCCACACCGCGCGGGCAGCTGGGGGCCGCTCCCTCTCCCTCTCCCGCTCCCTCTCCCTCTCCCGCTCCCTCTCCCTCTCCCTCTCCCTCTCCCTCTCCCTTTCCCTCTCCCTCTCCCGGCTGCTTCCAAAATGGCAGCAGAAGCCTCGGCCGAGCCATGGCCACACTGGTGGCGGGGACACCAGGACCTCAGCAAAAGCTTCCCCCTCTCGGCCACCAGGGCTCCCCAGCCGGGAACAGGGAGAGGGGGGCCTCGGTGGCTTCCCCACCCCTTGCCCAGGGTGTGGGGGGAGCCGGGCCAAGCTGAGCCAGGGCCCCGCTGGTCCCTACCTGCCTTGCAGCCGGAAGACAAAAGACACCGGATTAACTTTACCAATGTGATTTATGAAAGCGAAATAATTTTTTGATCGGTTACTTGGGCTGTCAACCACTAAATCAGCCCTCCGATTGGTCCCTGCAGCTCACAGAGGAAGCTCTACAGGGAAAACAGCCCTCCTCTGTTCCGAGGCCGGGTGCTGCTCTTCTCAGGTGACTCCTCCCCACCCCGTCATGCAAAACCAGCACATCTTGATATTAAATTTGAAAAAAATCAGTGGGTAGATAAGAGTTTAAGTCCTTGCTTCAGTGACAATATGAAGTGGATCATATACACATTCATAGTCAACTGCAAATTTATTATGGCTCTTGCAATTGAACAATTTATACTTTAGCGAAGTAGCATTTCTATTGATGTACAAGTGTGTTCAACTTGTTCAAGGTGTTTTCCTTAACCATGCTAAAAGTGCAGCAAGATAGTTGTGATTCAAAGCTTAAATTCCTAATCTCAGAACAATAGACAAAAACTAATTTTGACCTTTAACAAAATAAATAATTGGAGATTTATAACAGCTTATGTATTTAAAGATGTTGAGACAGACAGTGTTAGCCAAGTGTTGATATATTTATGCCCAGGCTGAGTGATTTGAGCAGGAGCTTTAGGAGCAGGGACCCCCTCAGAAACTGACTAGATTATTTGCATTGAGTAAAAAGAGATATTCAGAAATAATTTCTTTGTGTTTGTGTGTGAGTTATGCATGTATTATTCTTAAAATCAAGGATATTCTATTATTAAATTAATCCAAGGTAACTTACACAGTGACAGTTTCTTTGATTGATTCATGATTCATATTCATACTAATAGGTATCTGATTAAATGAGTTTGACATATTTCATTCTATATTTGCTAAGACAGTCAGTTTAAGCAGCCACCAAAACAAAACAAAAAATATTTCCTTCCTTCTTAGTAATAGAAAGCTTGAAAAAAATGGTTTCTTCACAAATTAGGTTCCCAAAAGTGCTCATGGTTATCACATGGCTATCAGTTTGAACTGAATTTTATGGCTGTTTGTCACCACATGTTGCCTGGTCATATTAACGTTCAGTGGTCCTGTAGCAGGATGTTCTGCCCTGGAATGTGGTTAAGCAACTCAGGCAATGCCCTGTTAAGAGGCTCTAAGTGATGCATGGAGAGGGAGCAGTCATGCTGAGTTTGGTATTGAATTGTGCTAAAGCCAGTCTGGCACATCAACCCCAGAGCTAACACCCTGATAGTGAGACAAAGATGTGACAGATACGGTAAATCCTTATGGAAAAATGCTGTGCTGACCAGGAGATATATGAATGACAGTCAATCACTTCTTACCATAAAAGTCAAGTTCCACTTTTGCACAGTTTGGTTCTTCTAACATATCCCTTCTTGGAGTCTGTATGAAGATTTCTCTTTTGGGTGGGCATACTCCTCAGTGTTACTCCTCAAGGCTCAGCAAAAGAGATTTTGCTCACAATTGTTGTTATGGGTGAGTTACATCAATCTCTGTTTTAATAATTGTTTTCTTTTGCTAATTTTAATGCAATTGCTTTAACATGATGGCTTCAATGTAGTGCACTATCCTATCCTATCCTATCCTGTCCTGTCCTGTCCTGTCCTGTCCTGTCCTATCATATCCTATCCTATCCCAGCAATTTTAACTTCTATGCTGTATAATAATTCTGATCAAGATACTTTTGGCTAATCATTTATCATAATACATAGTTTTTAATTTCAAATTAAATTTAATTTAAAATATTTTTTTACAGAAATAGATCTGATTTTTCCATTAATAATTCTACTGGGCAAAGTTGTACAAAGGTGCAATCACACATCTATAATTTCTTAACCCACAGAAATTTGGAGGCTAAGATTGGATCCAGTTGCACCCAACAGCTCTGAGAAGTTTAGAAAGCAAGGGGGTCCTTTCAGCATCTCATAACTCAACAAGAGGGGTTTCTCTACTAAATTTTGTCTCAAGCTTCCACTTCCACCAGCAGCAGTCCCCCGCTTGTAATACATAACATATCTCAGCTGTTAACTTGGCAAAAATTGTAAACATAGTTCTCAGCTTAAGGGAATCCATCTGAAAATATATTTAAATAAATAAACAATGGAGAATGACCTCATGGTATGAATGAGACACATCAATCACAAAAGTGAAGTGAGATGGAAGAATTTCAATAAAGAAAAAGAAATACCTGTGGCATGAAGCTCAAATTGTAATGACCTCAAACTGCAGGACTCCTGATACAGAAAAGCTGCTGCTGAGATACATCAAAAGCAAATCTTTGTTGAAGAACAGTTGCATGACCTAGTTTCTGGTCATCAACAAGCTTTTGCAAAAACTTCAGGAGCTGATAAAAATCTTTGTAAAGCTAGGATGTGCACTTTTATATTTACACCAGCAGGAAGGAGGGACTAGAAAAGATTTTCTTCCATCTTATTTTAAATTTAATTTAGAAGTTATGTAAATTTAGGAGCAAGGGAAGAAACAAAACTTGCATAAACTAGATGATAAATATTTATTGTACTAGGTAGAAAAAGTTGAAGATCTAATAATTATGCATGAAAATACATTTCCTTTCTAAGTAATTAGAAATAGTAGAACAGGAAAATATAAGGAAGATATTATTTGATTCAACTCTTAATATTCACAGAGTAAAATTAAATTATACAAAAAAGGTAGAAAGGATTCTTTAAAAGACATCTATGACATCTGTTGGCTGTATCCAAACTATATGAAAAACAAGCAGAAGAATGGGATTTTTTCACCTGTCTGGGTTTGGGAGTTTTTTGCTGCTTACGCAAGTACACCTACCCATTCCCTAACATCCAGCCAGTTAAATCACCACACTTCAAGCTACCCTGTTTGCTTAACTCCCAGTTGTCTCCTGCTTTTCTACACATGCACTTTAGCCTCCAATGGCACACCAGCTTTCTAAGGTGCATCTTCTAGACTGACAGATATACCCTGTAGTACATGAGCTACAGACAGTAGCCCAGGGCAGTAACTCTGGATCAGACTTGGGAGAAGTATCAGCAGGTGATGAATTTGGCATTTGCTTGTCCCTCAATGAAGAACAGTAAATGGGGTGGTAGGAGAGGGAGGAGGAATCACAGAATCAGAGAATATTCTGAGTTGGAAGGGACTCACAAGGTCCATCTAAGTGAGTGTGTGAATAGAATTCGCAAGATTGGTGTTATTAGCCGCATTCTCTAACCAGCTGAGCTGATCTCAGGGAAAAGTTTGTTTGCAGTTCTTAGTTTTTCCCTGAGAAAGACTAGATATAGTGAATTTTTTTAAGGCTGGAGCATGTTTTTAGCTAGATACACAAAAGATTTAAAATTTATTCTATTTATATTATTATACATGGTAATTCTTCTCCCTAAAACCTCACAGATGATAGGAGATAGTAAAAACATCCAGTTCTACCATCTATAACCCCAGACCGCTTGTTCAGAAATCTCACTTTTTTACTGTAATTCTTCATCTCTGATCCAAAGCAGTCCATATAGGACGTCTGTAAATGGCTTATATACTTGCAATGATGTTGGTGGTTCAATCCTCCTGAGCAGCAAAGACTGCATTTTTCAAAGTATTACAAAAGCCATTTTAGTATCCCCAGTCACCTAAATGGCTGGTTTCTGAAACCATAATCTCCTGAATATCCCCAAGTAGCCTTATGTCTTTGTCTCTGATGCTTGTCAAATAGATAAGTGGAAACACAGTAAAAATAGAAAGCAAAAATAGAAGTTATCAAACCCAGAAACTGATAAGAAAAAAAAATCACAGATTAAAAAAAAAGAAAGAAAAAGAAAGAAAGAAAGAAACAAACAAACAAAAAAAAAAAAAAAAAAAAAAAAACCAACAAAACCCAAAAGCTGTTGAGTTCACTTTCTTTATCAAATGCACCAGTCTGGCATTCACTGTGAAGCATGTGGTGCAGGATGTCTTATTGACACTAACTGCTCAGGTATTTTCTTCTTGATGAAGTTCTTTAGCACTGGCACTGTCCAAAAGTGGTTTTTCTCATTCCAGATAGAATTTCCTCACCTTGTGTACAAATACTAGCATACTTCAGAGCCATGCTCTCAGGCAATTTTGTAAGCAGAAGGATTAGAGACAGATGGATTCATGGTGGAAGCAGTAGCAGATTTGGCAAGGCTGATGCCCTAAGAGCAAGGATTTTCAGTTCATATGAAGAAAATTGTCAGGAGGGAACCATGTGGTGTTAAAAGCAAGCAAGGAAAGAACCTGATGTTTGCACTCCTTACCATACTCTTTAATGTCATTCAAAATCCCAGATGTTCCATGGAAAAGCATGTCGTAATAAAGTCAGACCACGTCTCATTTCTATAACACATTAAGAGTTGTAAAGTATATATACAATGAAAGTCCAAACAGGCTTAAAAAATTCATAAATGTCCTACTGGCATCACCAGAAGTGCAGCAACAGAGATAAAGACATCACTTTTACATCTGCTTCCATATCTGCATAAGTGAAAAGTTATTAATGACCAGGCAGTTATGAATATTTCTAAAAAATATTAAACTGCGTGCGTGTAAGATTACACCACATTGTTCTTCTTATCTGCTCTGTCCATCATATACACTCTGTGTTACTGGCTATGCTTCAGGACAAGGCTGCAGAGAAATATGGTCTTGGTGGGCAAAATAAATACAGTTCAATGGGTTCAGATATACTCTCTTTAAAAAAAAAAAAAAAAAAAAAAGGCAGAAAAAGCTACAAGGCAACTGTTTGATGCCCACCACCCTCAAGAATCAGACTGCTGGTCGATTACAAGCAGAGCTGCTCCTCTTCCTTTTACCTGCAAGGAACATTAGAAGCGATGGTGAAGGACAGAGCCACCATCACCACCACAAGAGTCTTAAGACGCCAATAGTCACTAATCAGAAAAGATGTCAAGATAGATAATATAATTGCTGATAAGTTTGATTTTGTGTGATGGTACAAATTTGGAGTGTCCTCAGCTCTAGAAAGAACTACCTGGAAATACTCCTATGAAAAACATGCACAACATTTTAACCGGTACTAGCTTGTTTCTTCCAGGTTCTACTACACAGTAAAATTTTGAATACATAAAAATTACTCGTGCTCCCTCATCAAGATGCAAAAGCCAGTTATTTTCAATTAATGAACAACAAAATAAAAAAAGACTACTGTTGATTTAAGTATAAAATCACCCATTCTTGGATGTTTCTGCCTCAGCCTTGGCTGCTCTACAGTTAAAATTTTTAAAACAGAATATATACAGCACCACTTGTGTGTCTCATGAGAACTGGCAGGATCTCATGACTGCAAAGGATCAAGCAAAAGGCAAGTCCCACTGGTACTACATCACTCCAAAATCTTACCTCTCAGGTCTTGCACACAAACTTACAATTATCAGAATGCATGCTTATTTCATAAAATAAAAGGCTTCTTCAATAACTAGAAGCTAAAACCACTATGAAATTAGAGAGGGAAATCAAATCAATAGTAGGTCCAGTAGGAGACTGTGTTCTATCCTTGGATCTGTTTGCAGGCGTGCTGGTTGCATACAGATTAGCTGATAAATGGCTGATTCAATAGACTGGTAGCAAACACATGCTTTGCTAGAGATGACTTTTTAAGTCATCATACATCAAACAGACAGTGTCAGCCTTTGAGGATAAACTAGTGATGGCTTGTTGTGCTCTTTGAACTGCCTCGGAGACCCAGAGACTAAAAAAGTGCCTGAATGTTTCCCTGAATCCACTGGGAGGATTGAAAGCTTCAAAGAGTAACACTATCACATCCAAGGGGAAATGCATTGATTGAAGGAACCAGTGTGAAATAGTCTTTTATAATTACCAGAATGCTGGAATCGACTGGTGTTTTGCTGAGCTATATTTTATCTTTATTGGATTAACTGTGACACAGTAGGTTATGTCAAAGGGAATCTGCATGAATATTAAAAGTAAATGTGGTGTGAATAATAGATAACTTACATTAGATGCAACAGCATGCAGCAATTTTTATTCACCTATGTAATTAGATTAAAACAAATCTGCTGAATAAAGTATATTGTCTTATTATAATCCAAATTCAAAAGTATCAAGAAGTTATGAAACAGGGATAATTGCTGCTCTTTAGAAGATGCATGTGGTTACTCACATATACACATGACTGGGAAAACTTTTGCAAGAGTTCTAGAGAAAATGGTTTGGTAATGAATAGAAACCATTTCAGTCTCAAATTGTTAGTAAGTATATGATATATCTACTTAACACTTTGGCAGCAGGTCTGTGCTGATTGGATTAAAAAAAACCAGGGGAATTTTAAGGAACAGAAATTATGTAAGGTAGATGAGCTTAGTGCTAGGACCATACTTAAAATCCTTCTGGTCATTTTAAAAGCATATACTCAGCATTGGGTCGTCTAATTTCCTAAATTATCAGCTGTAGGTTCTTTAACATATTGAGTGTTTTCATTTGTACACCAAAGAAATACAGAATGGTTTGGAATTTTTAGCAGGGAGCTCAATTTTTGCAAAGCTGAGCAATGGAAAATATGAATTTCAATTATTTCTGTAGATTCACAGAGTAATTTAGTCTGCAAGAAACCTCCAGAGGTCATTAGACAAAGCTCTGGCTCAAAGCAGATCTAATTAGATCAGGCTGTTCTGGGACATGCCTAGTGGAGTCTTGAACACAACCAAGGACAGATATTTCACACTGTCTTTGTTCACTTATTCAAAGATTTGATAATCCTTATGAAAAAACCTAAACCAACAAAAAAACAAAGCAAAACAAACAAAAACAAAACAAAACAAAACAAAAAAAAAAAACCCAAAAAAACAAAACCAAAAAAAAAAAAACCAACAAAAAAAAACACCTTCTTGACTTAAAATATATTAATTTTCCTCAATCCAAATTGTGTCTGTTTCCCCTGTCAGCAGGCACTTCCCGGAAGAGCCTGGCTCCATCTTTCTCTCTATCCTTACACTATGTAGTTACAAGATAGAAACAAGGTCTCCCCTTTGCCTTTTCTTTTTGGAGCTGAACAGACAGTTCTCTCCTCCTATGCTTTCTGCTCAAACCCCCTGATCTTTGTTGCCTTCACTGGACTTGCTTAACTCTGTCAATATTGTTCTTGTCCTGGGGATGCCAAAACATAACAGAGTATTGTATATTTAGCCTCACAAGTGACCAAAAAAAAAAAAAAATCACCTCCCAGACCTGTTAGCTGCTGTTGTCCAGTACAGCTGAGGATGCAAGTGTGATTCTCTGACTCATGTTCAGTTTATTGTCCACTAGGACCCAAGGTCCTTTGCTGTAGAACTGTACCCTGGACTTCAGTCTGCGTTGTTTTATGAATTTATTCCATTGCAGATGCAGGATTTGCAGTTATGTGAAGCTATATTAGAGGTTTACCAGTCCATCTCTCCAGTCTGTCTGGGTATCTCTGACTAGGGGCCTTGCACTCCAATGTTCTGACCACTAAAGCTAATTTAGTTTTGTCCACAAACTTGCTGAGGTTTCATCTTACCATCCAAGACATTAAGGAAGACATTTAAAAGTTTTGTTCTCTGTATAGATCCCTGAGAGATGCTCCTACTTACTGGCTGCTAGATGGACTTGTGCCACTGGTATAAACTGTTCAAGTTCAACAGTCCAACCAATTTTTTAATCAATTATTATTCACTTGACCAGCTTCTATCTCACCAAGCTGGTGATAGTGAAACTGGGAGATTGTCAAAAGACTGGGAAATCAAAACATCTGACACTCACTGCTTTGTTCACTGTACCAGCAGTACCACCAGCCCAGTATAGGAAGTACTCAGGTTGTTCAGCCCCTTTTTTGGTTTTTTTTGGTGGGTTTTTTTTTTTTTTTTTTAATAAAATCATGCTGGCATATGAAAATTATCCTCTTGAATATCAAGTGTTCAGGAATCACTCCTCAGAGGATTTCTGGATTTGTGCCTCAGCCTTTGCAGGCTGCTTGTAGCTATCTGGATTCAATCTCTTGCCTTTCTTGAATGTGATAGAAACATTTATGTTCTTTCAGCCACCTCTTCAAAGAGTTGCTGCTGCTTCTTCTTCTTTTTTTCTTCTTCTTCTTCTTCTTCTTCTTCTTCTTCTTCTTCTTCTTCTTCTTCTTCTTCTTCTCCTTCTCCTTCTTCTTCTCCTTCTCCTTCTCCTTCTCCTTCTCCTTCTCCTTCTCCTTCTCCTTCTCCTTCTCCTTCTCCTTCTCCTTCTCCTTCTCCTTCTCCTTCTCCTTCTCCTTCTCCTTCTCCTTCTCCTTCTCCTTCTCCTTCTCCTTCTCCTCCTCCTCCTCCTCCTCCTCCTCCTCCTCCTCCTTCTCCTTCTCCTTTCTCCTTTCTCCTTTTTCTTCTTTTTTTTCTTCTTCTTTCTTTTTATCTGACATCAACTAGCTCCTTCATTACCCTTAGGTGCTTCACATCTGACTCCATGGGCTGTATATCTGTATTTAAGTGATCCCTAAATTGCTTCAGTCCCACACAGTTTGCTAGTAGACTAAGGAATCTGGGAGGCAGGTTGGATAGATCTTAGCAGTAAAACTGAGAAAGGCAGTGAAGCATTGCAGTGAGAAAGAAGGGCCTATCTGCTATGAAAATCCTAGCTATTTTTTTAACATATTCTAGATATTTTTTATGCATTTGTGCTCCCATAAAGACATGTACTGCCTGTGAAAAAGTCATGGCAAGGATAGAAAAAGTTTTAAGGAGTATCGGCTCAGCATAACTTTAGCTATATGTCTAATGCTCTAGATTTTGTAGAAATCTCTCAAATATCTCAAAGTTGTGGCAGTGTCATATTTTTTTTTACTCTAATCACCTTTTTCCCTACCTGATAGTAGTTAAGATGAAATCTGTCTTATCCTACCTTTAAATGGGTCAGTATATGCTGAATAAGTCCCTTTCATTTTTAGAGTTTATCGATCTAATCAATCTATTCACTAACTGTTGAAGAGCTAACATTGCATAGCTGCTGAGGCAAACTCATTTTTGACAATGCTGCATTTAAAGTCAATGAACACAGTCCACACAGACCAAACATAGTCCATAGCTTCCTTCCAACAGCATTTGCATCATGTCACACTTAGAATGATTCAAGTTTGACATTTTAGCTGTTAAAGGAGCCATGAAAGTGCATCACAGGCAACCATTTTTCTTACAGATTGTAAAATAAAGAAGAAATATATTGCCTACCAAGCTACCATTGGGAGAAAAAGGAATAACATTTTATGCCATTTCCCCTTCATCTAAAAGAGCTGACCTATGTTTAAAAAGTTTATTGTATGATTTTTTTTACTGTGAGCCTAGAGAGGCACTGGAACAGGTTGCCCAGACAAGTTGCCCCACTCGCCTTAAACAAGTGTTTAAGGCCAGGCTGGATGGAGCCCTGAGCAATCTGGTGTCATGGAAGATGTCCCTGTCTGTGGCAGGGGGCTGTTTTTGGAAAGAAAGGATCTTAAAGATCGCTTCCAGCCCAGGCCATTCCATGATTCTGTGATTCCATGATTTTATGACTCGCATTTGCCATGTAGAGTGCCATTTTTAAATACATGCAGAACTCTCAAGATGGCACAAAAGCGGCAACAAGCACTGGAACTGTCTATAGCAATATGAGTAAACAAATCTAAAAATTGTGTCTTCCAGTCTCACCTCTTACAGGCAATTCCAAATAAGGTATCATTCATAGCATCCAAATAAAATATGTTAATGTAATAGAAAAACAAAAGGAAATTTATGTTGTCAACTAACATTTTGAATAAATATTTAGCAATGTTATGAGCACATATATATGCTTGACTGTCCTGAGAGGATGGGCAGTTGTAGGACAGAGCAATAACTAACTGCAGAATTGGTGCTGGTGACAGGGGCTTGGGTTCTCTGATCAGCTGTGCAAAACTATTGTCACCAGTGCAATGATTGATGTCATAAAGATGGCTTCAAACTAAGAATGGCAGGGAGGGAGAGAGCAATCAGCAATCCTGTGAGGGGGCAACCAGTAGCTGGCTAAACAAAGTTCATAGGATGATGTGACAGCAAAGGATCAAAAATTCAACAAAACTAGGGCTTTTTGCATGTAGCCACGGAAGTTCCAAAAGGCACCAATACAGAAAAATCTCCCAAATTCTCTCCAGACATTTAACATGCTGGGATGCCTCTTAAAAGTGCCAATATACTAATGAGTATGGTACGGGTAATAGACATAACAAATACTCTGTGCATTTGTAGAGCTACGGTCTTACAGACATCATGGGATCTTTCCTGTCACTGGAGACTTGAAATTGAGTGATACAGCCTTTTTAAGAAGGACAGGGTGGGAAGAAAAGGAGGATTTGCCTTTTATGTGACAGACCAACTACAGAGCATGGAGCTCTGCCTAAGGAAAAATGAGTGACCAAATGAGAGCTTCTAGTTTAGTATTAAAGACAGTACAGCCAGAAGTGACATTATAATGGGTGTTGGCTATAGTTTCCTCACCAGGAAGCGAATCAGGCTTTCTGCAGACAGTAGCAGTCTCATATTTACAGGACCTAGTCCTCCTAAGGGACTTCAGCCACTGCCCCACTGCTGGGGGACAACACAGCAAAACAGTATCAGTCTGGAAGATTCCTGAAGAACGTTCATGATCTCTTCCTCTCCAAGTGGTAGAAGAGCTGAGGAGGAGAGGTGTTCTGTTGCACTTCATTTTCATCAGTGAGGAGAGGTTCATTGGGAATGTGAAGGTCAAAAACAGACTTAACCACGGGGACCACGAGACAGCAGAGTTTAGGATCCTGAAGGCTGGGAAAAGAGTGAAAAGGAAGACTGCGACCCTGTACTTCAGTAGAAAAGATTTTGACCTCTTTGCAGATCTTCTTGGAAGAGTTCCCTGGGATAAGATCATGCAGTTAAGAGAATCCCAAGAAAGGTTAATATTCAAAGCAAGCCCACCTTCTCTAAGCCCAAGAACAGTCCATTCCAACTAGGAATTAATGAAGTCTGGCAAGCATGCTAGGATGCACAGAAGAACCAACCATGCCCTGGCCAAACTCAGACACAAAAAGGTAGCATAGAGAGGGTGGAAAGAACAAAAAGTAACCTAGGAGAAATAGAGATGAAGTTAGAAAAGCTCAAGCCCAAATGGAACTGAATTTGTTAGAATGTCAAAGACAAAAAGAGAAGGCCTTATGTAAGTATATAGGAAACAAAGGAAGATTAGAAGGACATTAGGCCAATTCTGACCAGGTGACCTGGTGACACAATACATGGAAAAGGCTGAGGTACTGAATACCTTCTTTTTGTTAGTCTTCACTAGCAAAACTGATTTTCAGGAGTCCCAAGACCCTGAGAGCTGAGGGTTGATGCCATTGGAGCAAGGAAGACTTGTGTCTGGTTGTCATGGTGTGACTGGGGTTTTCCAATTTTAATATATTTAATTTCTGTTATAGATAGGATTTAGGAGCAAAGACAAGGTAGGCTTAAAACTTTAAGGCGTATAAGAAGAAATTTATTAATAACACAAAACAATTCAGAATAAAATTTCCAGATTATTCCCTCCTCCCCCTTTCCTCATACCAGCAACATATAGAAAAACACTTCAGTCAGTTATCTACTTAAATAATCATTTCAGTTCACTCTAGAGAGAAAAGTCCCTTTTTTTACTTTAGGCTTAGGGGGTGTCTCACTCTCATAACTTGCATCTACCCGGAACCTACAAATTATGATTTTCCTCTCATTCTCACAGTCCTTCCAGAGCCATGTTATGGGTTGTGCTGCACACATGGGGTACCATTTTAAAGACAGGCTGCTGAAAACACAAAAGTCTCTTCATCTCTTGCTCTATCAAATGTCTCTGTTCATATTCCAGTCCCAAAACAGAGAGAGCTTCATTTCCCCGAGGCAAAAAGTCTTCATCTCAAATACCTAACCTCCCCAAGTATATTTTACAGTTTAAAGGAATTTCAGTGAAGCCACAATCCCCTAGAGCCCACCAAAAAAATGTTTTCAGTGGCATCTTTTCAATCTCTTCCATCAGGAACCTTGTCTTCATTCCACTGACTTCTGTAATTCTTCTTGCTTTATTCCTTTTGTTCTGGGGAGCTCAGGAAATCTAGAGTCTCATCCAGGCACTAAGAGTTAAACTTGTATCCAGAAAGTGAAGAAGCCACATGGCCATCTGAGAGGCCTCTTCTCAGAACGCTCAGCCATGCCGGATGGAGCAGGAAAGCCGGGCTGAGCCAACCCCGCCGGGGCCAGACCGTGTGGGGGCCCTGGGTGCGGGGCTGGGCCGAGCCAGGCCGCCCATGCGGGGCCTCCCCCGGGGCCGGGGGCCAGGCCCCACTGGGGCCAGAGCCAGGGCCGGGGCCAAGGCCCTGAGCCAAGCCGGGACGCCGAGCCCCCCTCGGCCCACTCGACCTCTCCTCCCAAGACTGGAAGCCAAAAAGAGAACTACTTAATTTTTACCAATGTGATTTCTGGAAGCCAAACAACTCCTCCATTGGCTACTCAGGACCCCAATCACCAAATCAGCCCCCCGGTTGGTCCCTGTGGCACACAGGTCCCCCCAGTGACGGGGGACAGCTCTTGTTTCAGGGCTTTGTGCTCTTCAGGAGGCTCCCCTCCCCCCACCCACATGTAATCAGCACACTGGTGCAGCAGGATCAGGTTAGGAAATACTTAAGAAGACTGGATATGCCTAAACCCATGGGATTGGGTGGTGGTTCTTGTAAGAACTAGGGAAGCTGACTGATGCTGCTTTGAGACAGAAAACTGGCTGAACAACTGTGTCCAGAGGTTGGTGATCACTGGCATGAAGTCTTGATGGAGACCAGCAACTACTAGAGTGCCACTGGGTCAGGATTGCTTCCAATTGTGTTTCACATCTTCATTAGAGGTCTGGATGACAGGACAGAAAGTACCCTCAGCAAGTTTACCAGCGACACAAAACTCTGAGGAGTGGATGATACACCAGAGGGCCATGAATTCTACCATCCAGAAGGACCTCATCAGACTGGACAAACGGACTGATAGAAAGCTCCTATAAGTTTAACAAAGTGCAAAGTCCTGCTGGTAGAGAGAAGCAGCCCTCTGCAGTATATGGTGGCAGAAAATTGCAAACAGCAAGTTGAACTAGAGTCAATTGCCCATGCAGCAAAGAACACCAGGGATGTGCTGGGCTAGGCTGCATAGCTCTTGCCAACAGATCAATGGAAACAATCCTTCCCCTTTCCTCATCTCTGGTGACGCCACTTCTGGTGTCCAGTGTTCAATTTAGAGCTCAATACTATGAAAGAGACATGGTGCTTCTACAAAGTCCAACAAAGGGCCGTGAAGATCATGAAAAAACTGCAGGATCACCCATAGGATGAAGGACTGGTAAAGCAGGGACTGTCTAGCCTGGAGAACATTCAGAGAGGGATCTCATTAAGGTCTCCAAATAGCTGAAGGGAAGGTGCAAAGAAGACAGAAACAGGCTCTTTCCAGTACCACACAGTGACAGGATTCAAGAAAACTGAAATACAGCCGGTGCTTTCTCAACATAATGAGATATTCTTTTACTGAGAGTTCAACTGAGCACAGCAACAGGTTTTCTAGAGAGCTGGTGGACAATTCATCCATGGAGACCTTCAAAAGCCATTTGGGAAACATATTGAGAAAACTACAGAGCAATGAGGTCACCCCTGAGCCTCCTTCTCTCCAAACCACACAAACCCAGAGTCCTCGGCCGCTCCTCACAGCATGTGCCTTCCAGCCCTTCCTCCAGCTCTGCTGTCCTCCTCTGGACCATCCAAGGACCTTCCACCCTTGTCAGACCGTGGGGCCCAGCACTGCACACAGGACTCAGGGTGAGGCTGCACCACGGCTGAATCCAGCAGGATGATCCCAATCACCGCTGGTGATGCTGTGCCTGATGCACCCCGGGATGGGGTTTGCCCTCCTGGCTGCCCAGCACACACTGCTGATCACCCTGAGCTGCTGCCAGCCAGCACACCCAGATCCCTCTTCCAGGGCTGCTCTACACACACTCGTCTCCCTGCTTGTACTTGTGCCCAGCTTTATTGCATCCCAGGGGCAGAATCTGGTATTTGTTCTTATTGAATTTCGTGCCACTGATGTTTTCCCATGGTTCCAATCTATACAGATCCCTCTACAAGGCTCTTGTCTCTCAAGAGAGACAACAGTATGTCTCAGTCTGGTATCATCAGCAAGCTTCAGAATGTCTATTCAGCTTCTTCATCCAGACAATTTATTAAATTATTGAACAGAACTGACCCAAGAATTAAACACAGGAATATGGCTGATGATTTCTCACCAGCCAGTTTTAGTCCCATGCACGACAACTGCTGAAGCCCTGGCATTCAGCCTGTTCTTCACACAGTACACCTTGTACCTGCTCATATCACAACTATATAACTTGTCCAGAAGAATACTGTGAGGGACAGTATTAAAAGCCTTCCTAAATTCCAGAAGAGCTACATCATCACCTCTCCTTCATCCACTGTGTAGGTGACCTTATCATAGAGGGGTAGTGAATTAATTAAAGAGAACTTTGTTGAACCTGTGCTGTGTCTGGATGATCACATTAATCTCTAAATGCATTTCAATAGTACCCAGTATGACCTTCCCCATAAAATTTCCACATACTGAGGTTAAACTAACAGGTCTGTATTTTCCTGGGACTTTCTTCATACCCTTATAAACTGCAATTATATCAGCTAGCTTCTATTCAGTAGAGACCTACCCAGAATCCCAAGATCTTTGGTTCCTGATTTAACATCTACAGACTCCTTCAGTACTCTCAGATTAATCCTACCAAATCCCATAGAGTTATGGACATTCGACTTATTCCTTACAATTTCAATGTTCACAGATGGAATGTCACTGTTTACAAAGTCCTCTGACTCAGAGGAATGGGCAGTCCAAGGTCTACTTTTAATACTGTAGACTGAAGAAAAAAGGCATTTAATACCTTCATTTTTCTTTCAACCTCACGTGCTAGATGACCAACTTCAACAAACATTGGTCCAGTACTTTCCTTAGTCATCTGCTGCTGTTGATCTACTTGATGCCTTTCTTTTTGTCTGAAACTGCACTGGCCAGTTTCAAGTCTAGCTGAACTTTGTTCTTGCACATTTGTTCCTTGCACATAGGCACTCTGTCCTGCCAAACTGACCTTACTTCCAGAGATCATACAGTATTTTTTTCCTTTATGAGGAGTTTCCTGTTCAGCCAAGCTGATCTTCTGCCCCATTTGCATAGTGGGATCGCTAGCTCCAGTGCTTTTAAGAAGTGGTTCTTAAAGACTGACCTGTTCTCATGGACCCCTTAACCCTCAAAAGCAGATTCCTGGGAGGCACTGTTAGCTAACTCCCTGAGTAACATAAAGCGTTCTCTCTTAAAATACTGGCTAGGAACTCTTCTCAACTTTTTTATCATTACACCAAAAATTCTAAACTCAGGTATTTTGTGAGCATTGTGGCCAAGACAGACAGCCCCTTAACCTTTTATGTGCCAAGAGTGCTTTTCTATTCACCTTTACCAAGTCTAGGAGACCTTCTTTCCTAGCCAGCTCATCGAGTAGTTGTGACAAGAAACTACCTTTAATATACCCCAGAAATTTCCCAGACTTGTTTGCCACAGCACTATGTTATTCTTTTGATGCCTGAGGTGTTAAGAAACCTCAAAAATGCTGCTCTCAAAAGCAGCATTTGCCACTCCTCAGCTTCTGGGACAGGTTTCTGTGCATTGGTATATGTGGAGTTGTACAGCACTTGAAAAGAATCCTCAGAAAATGCAAATTATTCCAGCTTCAGTCAAAGAAGCTCTGCCTATTTAGAACAGACATGGATCTGGTCCACTTTGTAAATAAATAAATAAACAAACAAACAAAATAAATAAATAAATAAAACTGAAAGTCTTTGTAAGGAAATTCCCAACCTACAAAGCAGATTTTTTTTTTCATGAGAGTTATAAACTCTTGAAAGTAGCAGGTTTATAATGGAAATGCTGACACGACTTTAACTATAGCATTGCAAATGGCGATGCTATAATTAAGCTTCGATCTTCTTTGGAAAAAAGGAAGAGGGAGGTTATTGTTCAATGGACTGCTCTGTCATTTGCTGCAGCGATTCTTAATTGTGTCTCATTACTGCAAGATGATCATTACTCTACTTGTCTATCTGATTTAGAGACCACTAAAAGTGTCTTGTAACAAGCAGCCGTCTCCTATGCAACAGTCCTTTGGCTCTCACCCTCATTACTCAGAATCTGTCCAATTATTTGTCATTAAAGTAATAAAAAGGACTGCAGCAGAAAATGTGGGAGGTAATTGTTGGAGGCCTGCCGAGGAAAAAAATGAAAACTGTTTTCAAGGCACTGGGAAAGTGACATCGTTAATTAAGTGTTAGAGAATATGCAAATCAGTCACAATCTCAAGAGACTGTAATAAAACAGAGAAAACATTATTATCATTTGAAGTAAAAGTAGGCAGAGTTTCCCAGTCAGTGTTAGGTTTAGTTACTTCCTAAGAATGGCAGTGGCAATAGGGTGCAAGCTCCAAATAAAATGAGCAGACAGGTATATTTCAGCATAAGCCACCCTTCTAACATTCTGCAGCTCAGAGACAGCAAAGAAGCCAGTCACAGTATGGGATCTTAATTAAGGATTTCCTATAAATGCTTTCTATTTGATAGCTACCTCACATGAGAGTGTATAAATCACACACTATATATAACTCCTTCACAAAATGTCAGAAAAAATTGTACAAGTGACTTTGTTGTTTGTTTATATCACTGAATTTGTTGTAATTTACACTTCACCTTCCTAGGTTCATTTATTCAAGCATAAGAAGAGAGAATGGCAAAGGAGAGGGAGAGAGAAAACAGCAAGAAAGGAACAGGAGCACAAGAACTCTTGTGCAACTAATTAAAAAACTGGGAGAGTCTTTTGAGGTAATTATTTACACAAGAGAAAAAAATGATACATCAGTCCTTAATCACACAGTTGTAGAAAAATGATTATTGAAAGTAACTGTAATTTGGGCACATCATGAGCAGATGCAAAGGTGCAGCACACCACTTCAAAACAATCAAGTCCCAAAGAATCAATCTTCCTTCATGCTGAGCTTTGGATAGGAAAAAGGATACCCAAATTTATGAGGAAAACAGTTCAGATGTGAATTAATAGATTTAACTGAAAATATCTGGGCTATGAAATACTGATTTCCAGAGCAGAAATTCAGGCACAAGGAGGAAGAGCCTGGACTAAAAAAACCTCTCTGAGGCATCCTGATAGGGATCTTGTCTTGACTTGGAAGGAAAGACAAAGGCACTCTTCAAAAATATCATAGATTTTTGCAATGCATCTTACTTAAGGACCATCAGGAAACTTTGGTTCATGGTTACTCCAAATTCAAGAAATTGCTGAGGTTTCTTGGGTCAGCTGAAGAGTAAAACTTTCCTGTTCCTTGCAAATCTCTCTCTGAGACTCCTGAAACAAGTCCTGTTTAACATGCAATTTTCAGTCTCACAGGAAATAATCACTTCTTTGTAAAGTTATATTTATGGAAGCAAGATGAGAGACAATGTACCTTGCCAGACTTGGCACAAGCAAAGTGTTGGACTTTGAGCTTTGGAAAAAAAAGAGAAGCATATTTAGATTTGCACAGACCAGATGTCTTCCTTTTTTTACCCTCTCAGGTTTAACACGGGATGACCAGACAGAAAATACAGGGTAACCTGATGTTCCTGCAGAAGTGAAGTCAATGAAACTTGACCATTGTGTAGAGAACCAGGCTGCAGCAAAATTTAGTCATCTCTAACTGGTAAGCAATCAAGGTAAATTATCCAAGGAGTGGAATGGGAATATAAAATACTTGTAGCAACACATTTGGCCTCAGCATTCTGCACCTGAGCATTTAAGACATTATTATAGGTATTGTGAAAATACATTGCACAACTTATTTGTGGGTTAGGAGTTTAAAGAAAAGCAGTCTTAAATAAATATAAATATTAACTCTTTAAACTTCTAAGTCTGGGTAGCAAAATAAAATGCATAAACACTGTATATAATTTAAATTGTCATTGTGGCCAGCTCTACAGATAATTACAACTGAAATACTTTGTCCTAGGACAGAGAAGAAATTTCCATCCTATAATTACATAGGATGGTGGCTGCAAAATGCACAGAAGAAAAGGTCTAAGATACAAGGTTAGTTTTACAAAATAGCAGCAAACTGACATGAGGACATTTTCCCCTAACAGCACAAAAAAAGCACATTTTAAATGTTTTTAATTTTTTTTCTTTTTTTCTAGTATTACTGAGATTTCTGGAACACACTTTGTTACTCTTAAAAATTGCAAAACTCTCCTAATATATATGTTTAGAATGGAAATTCATTCAGCTAATGTAACCCTACCTACCCAGTAAACTCAGTTTTTAAATGGTACACTATGAACAAGAACCCGCTGAACACAATCAGTATTTTCAGAGTCCCACATCTCAGTCTAATCATAACCAGACATTTTGAGTGACAGCATTCACTGTATTTTAGTTTATCCCTTTTACATCCCACACATCACTTTTGAAGTCTCAAATATTTTAGAGGTGTTGAAATAAAGACTGCAAACATAATTCAGAAACAGAGGAAGTGTCTGTTCCTGTGCTAACACATACTAAAATATTTTTCTGTCCTTATTGCACTCTCAAAGACTTACCAGGAGAGCAAAGCTGGAATACAGACAAGTTCAAGAAAATAGCAAAATCAGAAATCTTTCAAAAATAAGAATAGAGGAATTCTTTCTCTATCTTAATTACTAAAATATAAGCATTTGTATAATTTTTGGAATTACTTGTAAGGGATTTTTGCATAGCTCATCTTGGCTTCTCTCTAGATATCACACTGTACATTTTCTGCATTTTCCTAGTTTTCAAACACAGCTATTGATTGCAAAATGAAAAACTAGAACTAAAATCCAGTCGTGAATTTGCTCTGTAGTAGGTTTATGTTGGAGTCAGTGAGTCAGAGGAATCTCTGGTTTCACCTGATATTTATAACACGCTAAATATCCTTTTCAGGGTATTCCAAAGTACAGCAGGTTTTTTTTGGGTTTGCCAATTCTCATAGTCTTATGATCTTCGGTGTAAGTTAAGTGTAGGCCACCTCAATTTAACACTTGTCTTTCACTTGCTGTTTTTGTACCTTTGATACTCTTCTTTTCTTCCATTTTCCTTCATTATATCCTTTTTATTATTATTGTTTTAGGCACAGAGTAAAACAATGCACGTTATATATACAGCTCTCCATCCTCATCCTATTTTCCTGTGATGAATTTTTTTTGACATTAGGTGGACAGTACATCACTGCTGCAGCAAATATTGTTAGCAGATTGATTATTTTTTCCAATGCTTGAAAAGTCTGAGAGGAGGCAATTTTATCAGGTCTGTGAGTTCTAACAGTCTAAAAATAAGACTCTACTCAGTCTGTGTTTTAAGCTTTTCATTAGATCCAAATCCCAGTCTTCTTTCTGAAAATTAAATAAAGGAAATTGGAAATAGCAACAACCCATTCTTGTCTTCAACAAGTTAAAGTGCAAAGTTTGTATATTGCGTCTTTTAGTTATATAATTTAAACTTCACTAAGCTGAGTAAAAGAATCATTAACTCTTTGTTAGGACACTTTTGATAAGGTTGAAAAAAAAAAATTAAAGTTTGTAAGCAGGTTTCAATGCATCTAACACATTTTTCACTACCTGTTGCCCTTTTGGTTTTTCAAATTAAGTATATAATTAGTTTGACTATATTCTTTCCTTAGAGATAGACAGGAAAATCTATGACTTGTGAAGGTGGAAAACAAAGAAATCAATAGGTGTCTGCCTTCGCAGGAACCTGAGGGGATTTGTAAGTGTGGCAGCAAGAGCTGCCGATTTTGCTAAGATGCTATTCTACACTGTGTCAGAGATTATATCTTGATTCTTATTGCAGAATCAGTAAAAAAATAAAATACAACAAACTCTGCTTGCTTCGGGCAGAGAGAATACACTTGGAATCTACACAACCATTTCTTGTGGGTGAATTTTTAATCATATTTTTCCATTCTAACAAATACATCTCATACTTCACAGAGGCCCAAGGACTCTTGCAAATACAGGTTAGCTATACAATCGGCTGGAAGTCTTAAAGCTATGAATGGTTTGGGGAAGAAAACAAAGGAAATCTTTGGTAATAAAAAGTTCTATCAAGTTACTTCTCAGTTTTTAGTCTCTGCATGTATCACTTCCAAATAAAATATGGAGGGGGGGGTTAAGTTTTTTATTTTCATTGGTTGGTTGTTTTTTGGTTTTGGGTGTTCCTTGGGGAAGGGTCAGAAGGGTCAGAAGAACTTGTTATGCATATGAACCTGTAAGATGAAAATATTACCTTCCACTGACTGCGAGTTTTCTAGCACAACCATGCTTTCCTATAAATTAAGAGCCTAAAACCAGTAGAGGAAATGAACATACATATATGTTCCATATGTTTTATATATATATATATATATATATACAATTAAATAGATTTTTAAATTTTTATTTATTTACAGAACCTAAAAGCTAACACCTCTAAGTTTTAAGCAGAGGTTCAATTATTTGCTTGTATAGGAAAATAAAATTAATTAAGGATATGGTAACCTTACTTCAAACACAATTTTATAAATCTTCTGTAAACTTATATTAGAAAGGAGCTCAGCTTTGAGATTTAAACATGTTCAGAGCCAAACTTAATCTGAGCAAACATTCTGTTCCAGTTATTTGCTGGATCCAAGTATCATGAAATGGATTCTTTACATTATAGTTGCAAAGGGCTTCCCAGGTAGTAATGCGCATTATTGTTTAGTCACAGTTTCATTAAATATACTTAAGAAGCAAAAGAATAAGTATAATAAAAAGATTAAATAATGCACCAAATTGCTCCAGAAAGACATCAAAATTCCTTGAGGGGAAGGGACCTTCTGGATCATATTTACCTGTTTGTAAATGAACAGTAGGCTATATTATTTTAAAAGTAATATAAGAGACTTCTAAACTTTTCTACAAAATAATAATAGAATTAAAACATAGTCCTGATTATGAATGTTGACTGGGGTACATGGGGTCTGGAAAATAATTAATTTTGTCTAGAGTTCATGTATAGGCACACTGATAAAAACACCAAACTTGATCAATTAAAAGACTTGCTGAACTGAATAGGATAACATGAGATAGATTATCACATTCTCAATGTGTCTGCAATTATTTTCTAGCATTTACAAAGTGGGCAATGCTGTTAGCATTTGTGTCATTCCTATTAGTAGCTATAGTAGTTTTAACAAAACACTCTGGAAACAGACCCGTTTCCCTCTCTTACTCTTTTCCCAAGATGTAACTAACTTCCCACATGTTCAGTGAGACAGCTGACAGGAGCAAAACTGTGAAAAGCACGCTATATGGGTTAGGATCCTTTCCCTGTCAGTCGCTTCCATTGGCTGTGAGACTTAAACAGCAAGTTTCAGGCACTTAGCTATGTAATTATTTGATGAGATCCATATTCTGGTTAAAGCCTGTGGTTATTACTACTGGATACCATGTAAATCAAACAGTAGCTTACAATCTAATTATTATAAACCCATGAGTCCTGTCAACAGAATTTGACCCAAGGAGATCCTGTTGTTCACACCATTTTGCAATAAAAGAGAAGTCATTTAGAAATAACTAAACACTTCTTTAAGAGTAAAACGGAAGATAATTGTGAAGGATTGCTATGTGTACAACGTTCTGAAAATAGGAAACTAAATAGCATAACCATGTGTCTTCCACATACTGTGTTAGAATAACTCTGATGCCCTCATGTGGGAAAAAGATATTTTAACACATGCCAAGTTGGCTGAAAATTCATGTTAGGAAACAAATGTAACCTTTCCAAAAAATTTAGGGACAAAATTTTTGATATTAAGAATAGAATAAATTTTATTTTCATTTCACTCTGAGCAGGAAGATGCACCAAATGCAAAATAAAATAAAATAAAATAAAATAAAATAAAATAAAATAAAATAAAATAAAATAAAATAAAATAAAATAAAATAAAATAAAATAAAATAAATAAAAACCATCAAACAAACAAAACATAAGATTTGTGGAAAAAAGACAGGTAACAAACATAAAATGTGCATCATTCCTAGGCTTTATGTTCTATAAGTATTGTTCAGAATTGTATTTTATTTATCTGTTTGTCTAAAATCTGCCTTCAACAGAAAATCAATCATTAATTTCTTGCTTTTTACTTCAATCATCAGCCCTTTTTTAGTGTGAAACCAAATTATGGTGTTTAGGGGTTAGGTGATTATTGAAGAGTGAAAAATAAAATTTGTGTTCTTTTGTTTAAATTCATTCACATCTATATCCTAGGGTAGAATAAATTTTTTAAAGATTTGCTATTTTACAGATTGACTGTCTATTGCTTAATCTTAATATCACACTGAACATGAATAAAAAAGGCCTGCTAAAATTGATTCTGGATTTGGAAATCTAACATTAGTATATATTTGTACTGAAATTTTACCAAGTTATTTCAGGAATAACCTACACTTATAGACAACTATAAACAAGCAGAAAGAATTCCTCATATGCCAAAGATATCAGAATTTATGTATTTTTATGGCCTGACTACAGCACAGTCTCTGGGAAAAATAAGATATAAGGGTTACATCATTTAAACCAATGACCATTTCATGTATTTTCTCCCCCCAAACTGTCTAGATTAATGTGATTTTACTCCCTTTGGACCCCCTTTATTTCTTTTTCCATGATAAAATACGTATGACAAAAAAATTACTCAAAGAACTCAGGGTTTCTTTATACAGTTAGATGTAGACTGTGAACAGTTTATTTTCTGAGTGTATTCATTATATCACCATAAATACTTTATGTGAACATATCTGCCCAGGGGTCTGCTGCAAACTATTCACTTTGGTTACTGTATTTCTTTGACTATTTTTAATTCATCATTTGTGCTGTATGCCTAAATCACATGAGTTACATGGCATTGTTTCTGCCTCTCAGTTATTTGAGTGAAGAAAACCTTTGTAAAGCAGTAGGCAAGTTATTTAATCAGGACTATCATATTACTAAACAAATATAATGTATGTATATGAATATTCTTCTGAAGAACAGTAATTCCTCATTATTAATATGAACAGGTGTCTCTTCTGAGCAAGTGTTTGTAACATAAAAAGGGTAAACAGAAGCATACATTCTGGTCAGATCAAATAAATTGGAATTTTAGGCCATTTCTTCCCACTGCTTACTCAGCCTTAGTCTCTTCACTTAAAAAAATGCTAAGGAATTAATAAACACTACAATTTCTACATCAGAAAGCAGACAAATGCAACACAAGGCAAAAAAATCGGAGTGATGCTGCAACTACCAGAATAAGATCTTCAAATTTACATAAAATGATAGACTAATCATCTGAATTTCCTTTTTGGATGAGGAGAGCACCACTGGAAGATACATCACTTCAAAGGACTATGGTAATCCCCATTTCCTAGAGCCACTCATGAAACAGATACAAAGGAATTGAATTCTGCTCCAATAATCAGAAGACTCATATTTGGCCTGAAAGGATGGCTTTAAAATATCACACCTTTTGCCTCCACATACAGAGAAGCTTTTCTGTGAGCATCATATGGCAGCACTGTATTTCTTTGGGGAATCTTTGTCAGATGGTGAGGAAAAGTATAGTAAAAAAACACAAACCCAGTCAACAAAACAAAAACTGCAAAACAACAAGCATCCTGGGCCAATACCTTAAGATTATCCCTTTAGGAGTAAACATTGGTGCTGCCATAGTTTAATTCTTTTACAACATTTTCCTGGATCAGGTGAGTTTCCTTGTAAGGCTAAGGATGACACATGCAGAGATAGAAACAGCCTTGGAATAAAATTAATGAACTTTTCAAGTTTTCAATTTTATATTGAAACATAGCTGTTTCAAATACTGAAGGTGACTTTAGCATATTTCTTTTTCAAAGAAAACTATCTGGCCTTGACTCCAGCTCTCAAAAAAACTATGAAAAAGACTGCTCCTTTTTGTCAGTGGAGGTCTTTACCCACTTAGGACAAACCCTACGTTTACAGCATATTAAAACTGTAACATTTCCACATTGCTTTCTGTCAAACTGGAACTTACAGCTTCTTGCTGACAAGCTGAGATTTATCTTGCTGATAAATTTTAGGCTCCCCATATGTTAAAACTAGTGCTTTTCCTAATGACCAATATAATTTTATTGCATCCCTGAAACTTTTTATATTTGCGCTTTTTGTTGCAAAGATAGGGGAATAGTTTCAAACTGAGAGAGTAGGTTAAATTTACATCTTAGGAAAAAAAAATCTTATTGTGATGGCAGTGAGGCACTGGAACAGGTTGCCCAGAGAAGTTGCAGGTGCCCCATTCCTGAAAGTGATCAAGGCAAGTGGATTGAGCTCTGAGCAACTGGGTCTGGTGAGAGGTGTTCCTGTCCATGCCAGAAGGTTTGGAACTCAATGATCTCTTCCTGCCTAAGTCAGTCTATGATTCTATCACCCTATGATTCTGCTTTGAAATACCAGTTTTTGGTAGAAGCATGAGAAAATGACTTTCAAATATTCAATGTATTCAATAAGTAAGTAAACAGCTTCCAAAATCAAACAAATCTTCCTGAAGTCTGTCTAAGTCATTGTTCTGAATGTCTGCATCTAAGGGGAGTTTTGGATATGGTTCATTTACCAAAACAAAACAAAACAAAACAAAACAAAACAAAAAAAAACAAAAAAAAAAAAAAAAAAACAGGAAGGAAAACCAAATATTACTTGTTTCTTATGGTCTACATCACCTGCTTGTTCACATACCTCCTTAAGTGTTTCACTGAGGAGTCCCACTACCCATTTAGTCTTCCACAGAAGCTTGTTTGAAATCACTACAAAAACAAATAACAGAAATAAAATAAGTAAAAAGCCTAACTTTCCAAAATACTGCAGAAGTTATCCTGTGAGAGTCAAACATCTGATGCTTTCATTTGATGGTAAATCAACTTTGGGAAAGGATCTTGAAGTTACTTAGAAGTTACTTTTAAAGAATTCTGCTTTTTTGTCACTAAGAATATCTTTAAATCTGTCACAATTATGGAAACATTCCAGTATACTGTAAAGACTTGGTGTAATTTAGCTCCCATTTTTTTTTAAACTAAATTTTATTATGACTAAGCATATTCTACTCTTCTATAGATGATGTCTCCATATAGCATTTCACTTCTTTCAGACCAGAAAGAAAATAGGGTTTTTCGTGCCACTCCAAACAAAGTTTGAGGTGAATACAAGAACGTAGACCAAGAAACCTCTTCTCAACCCAGTGCCTTACAAACATGCAACATTCTTTCTTCTGTTACCCCGTTGTGCCTGAATTGGAAATGGCCTGATTTGCACAGGAGACCAAAAATGGTTTTTTGACAACAGACATTCTTAAGTAGACAAGAACAAACATTATGCCAAAAATGAGAATGAAGGAGGTGATAGAAATTATAGTTGGCAGTGAGAGGAACAGAGAAGTCTCAAAATGAGGATAAACCAAGTAATGCTCCAGCCAGAAGATAACATTCTAAAAGAAACAGTTAAAGAATTATTATGAGCTGAGATGAAAGGGTAAGTATAAATGGGCTTTTGAGAACACCAAGCATAAAACCAGCAAGAGATAGATGAGAAAAACCCCAGAAACTTATTCATTCTTTCTTATAATGCTGCATCTGTAGAACTAGCCCTAAAGACCCAAGTCAACATTCTTACAAGCACTATCAGTTTTGGAGTAACTCCCTCAAGGGCATTCAGTACAACTTGACCCTAAACAGCTTTCTCCAAAGAAGGACTGAGTCTAAAACTGCTTATTTGGAGAGATTGTTCCAGATCATCAATCTTTCTGAAGCTTATAGAACTAAACTTAATATAAATTTTAATCAATAACCGTATAGTTACAAATTCTAAACCAAATATACCCAAAGACTGAATCAAGGAAATAAAAGATTTTGGTAAAAATTTAGGAATTAAATGCAGTAATGCAGTGGAATTAAAAAAAAAATCCAATTTATCACTTGATTTAAAATTAGCTGCTAAAATTGGAAAGAATGCCTATTAATAGTTATTCATTTTTATGCTGTGTACAAGTGACTTGTGCTAAGCAGTCTCATTTACAATGTGGATCAGACTCTCACTAGTTGCCAGCACCTGGATATAAGGTCTGCAGCAGACTCTCATGTGCCCTCACCCTTAGAGACACATGGGCACTTTTACATCCAGACTTGGCTGTTAATAGTTCTGCTCACCACCTTCTCCTAAGTCCCTTCACCTACTCA
Source organism: Muscicapa striata striata (assembly GCA_030060385.1). Taxonomy (NCBI): domain Eukaryota; kingdom Metazoa; phylum Chordata; class Aves; order Passeriformes; family Muscicapidae; genus Muscicapa; species Muscicapa striata. The sequence continues at coordinate 6,002,368 of JAREIS010000070.1, read as the reverse complement.
CCAGCTGGTGCAGCTTGGCCATCACACACTCATTCACACACCCACATTCCAGACTCTGGCATCACATACACATGGCCTTCCAGAGTTATTAATAAGACAGAATTTACTAATAAAAGAGAACAAACTGTGTTGATCAGGCACAGGGAAGGCCAGACAAGCAGATTAATCACATATGATCAATTCTTTTTATCCCCTTCCACCTGTATTTTCTCAAACTTCCCCAGTCATCCAGGTCCCTCTCTTTTTCACCCTTCTCCCCTAAATATACCATAACAAGTCTGGTGCAATCCTGAAGCGCTTTTGTCCCCCATGTCATATTGTGTCTCACACCCTGAGCCAGCCCTAGTCCAGAGGGTGATCTGCTCCAGATGACTCATCTTGGTGGGTTTCACACCAGGACATGGAAGCTGAAGGTCTCTGGGGTCGGCTCTGGAAGGATCCAGACAAGGCAGGTACACCCCTGGAATATGCAGTTTGTGTCTCCATCAGCAATCACATGTTCCTGTGATCATCTGAGCTGGTGGAGATGGGCCTTTCTTTGATTAGTGATGACCCGTGGAATGGGCCTAGGAGTAGCTGGAGCTGGATATTATTTGCCTCTCCAATAATATTGGTGGTGTCTCTCTGTGTTGCTTTGTGGGCATGCAGAGGAACTTTTATCACATAACCTAACAAAGCTTGATTCAATTACGTACTGTAGTTCAACACTTTGTATTAGTACTAGCAACCCAATAGTTCCTATATGCTAATATTTCCCAGTTCATATTTTCCAGAGAGATTACTTGAATATTTTGAAGGCTTCAAGCAGTAGTTTCACATAAAATAGAATGATATAGAAGGCTTCTTTTAGGCAAAGTCTATTTTATCGGATGGTTTGTAAGTAATTTATTCTTTAGAGTTAGCCAGCCTCATTAAATACAGTTATTCCCTTGAAATACTTGACTAAAACCCAGTTATTGTTCAACTCAGTGCTCTAAGTTTTTCTTTAGTAGATCACACTTGACAGACAGCTTATGCTTCAGAAATATTTCCAAGAGACATGCTATAATGGTATCAAACTGTTGCTGAACAGTTGGTGCTGAGTGAGTACCAGATATTTCCACATTTAAAGTTAGGCTGCTGATTGCAAATGGCACACTTTGTTTTAAAAGATCTACAGCTTAATTTGATGGTACCAATGATAGAGCATTTCTATGTCCCAATTTAAGTAAAACCTCAGAAAAAAAAGTCTACATAAACTTTTCAATAAAATTAATGATTTCTCAATCAGTTGGTGATTTTATTTTCATAATTTGATTGCAATTCTATTCTAGCCTCATGCTCCCAGAATAAGCAAGCACTATTTGAAAATCAAAAAGTGATTTTTTCCCCTTATAAGGGGAAACATTTTCCAGTAATGCTGATAGTGCTGATAGGCTGTACATTTTTTCCTTTTACACAATTTTATTTTATTAAAATTATTATATTTCATAGTATCAAATTGTATAAGCTTTTTTTTGTTCTTGTGGTATTTACACTTGTGTCAAGGCATTTACACTTCCATCATCATTCAGAGAAGGGTTACAAATTTTGACTAAACATCTCACAAAAGTAAATCAAATTAAAAAAGGAACAGAATCTTAAAATGGTTTGTATTGGAAGGCACCTTAAAGATCATCAAGTTCCAACTGTCCTTCCATGTGCAGGAACACCTCCCACAAGACCAGGTTGCTCAAAGCATTGTTCAACATGGCACTGAACATTGCCAAGCTTGGGGCATCCACAGCTTTTCAGGGCAACCTGTTCCTCATCATCCCCACTGTAAAGAACTTCTTCCATACATCTAACCTAAATTTCCCCTCTTTCAGTTTGAAGCCAGTCCTTTGTCCTATCACTGCAGTTGGTTATGAAGAGTCCCTTTCCATCTTCCTGGCAAACTCTCTTCAGATACTGGAAGGCTGCTATTTCTTCAGCCTTCTTTTCTTCAAGATTAACAGCCCCAACTTTCTCAGCCCACCTTCTCTCACAAGGGCCCCTATCAATCTCACAAACTCCTCTGGACTTGCTCCAGCACTTCTATATCCTTCTTGTGTCTTCCTTGTCAGTGGTGGGACAAGGAGTAATGGGTGCAAATTGAAAGAGAATAAATTTATGTTGGATTTAAAATGAAGCTCTATTGTGAGGGTGGTGAGACACTGGAACAAGTTGCCCAGGGAGGCTGTAGATTCCTAAACCCTGTCTGTGCTCAAGACCCCACTGAATAAATCCTTGAGCAATCTGATCTAGTGGGAGGTATCCCTGCTCATGGGCAGAGGGTTTGGAGCTAGTTGATCTCTAAGACCCTTCCAAATTCTTAACATTCTGAGATTCTCCCAATGCCAGCATTTTCTTTTCCCTACTTGAGTTTTGTGCCTAGAACACCTGCTATTGAAGACTTAAAACACAGAACTTATTCACAGCCTCAGCCTCTTCCATAATCACAGTCTCCCATTTCGCTCCAGAGAGGGCCCACATTATTCCTTATCTTTCTTTTGTTAACAACATATCTATAGAAGCTCTTCCTTTTGTCTGACATCCCTGGCCAGATTCAATTCTAAGTCAGCCTTAGCTTTCCGGCCCCTCTGCCTTCCAGGGCTCTATCCCACAAGACTCCACCTAGAAGCCCACTCAAGAAGCCAAAGTATGCTCTCCTGAAGGCCAGAGCAGCAAGCTTGGTGAATGTCTCACTGCACTGGGAATCTCAAATTCCAGCATCTCATGGCCACAGCTGCCTTGGAACACCATATTCTCCCCCAGCTTCTTCCTGTTGGTGAGAACAAGATCCAGCATTGCACCTCTTCTCATTGACTCCTCTATCACATGTATGAAAAAATTGTCCCCAACATATTGAAGGATTTCCTGGATTGCTTGTGCCCTGCTGTGCTATCACAATACATATGGTGGAATCTTTTTTGTAAAAATATTTAAACATATATTTAAAAAATACCAATGTATGCTATTTTATGCCAACAAATATTGGCCATAACTCAACTATAGTCTTCAAAAACTCAAGTCTCATACAAGGTAAGCAGAATAAGAGAAAAGGAGGAGAAAGTGTTCTGCTGCCATCACACAATATACACAATTCATATTAAAGCTCTTTACAAGTACTGATAAAGCCCTGCGTCAGGTGCCCAGAAGAAAACAAAAGGCTACCTCTGAAGTTTTTGGGTTTTGCACCACAGCTTTCACAAACAAACATTTTTTCATCATTCCTTGGTAGGAGAAAATATCCTGTATCCAGAGGCAATAACAGTCCTTAAACAAAAAACAGCATTGCTGGTGACACAGTATTTATATGATAGTTATCTCTAAGGTGAAATACAGCATAGACTTTTGTATTGTATTTTACTACAGGAACAGCTGCAGTCTTTTAGCAATATTTATATGTACTTACATACAGGGTAGATAAACTATCAGAGCAATACCAGTATTCAGATAAAACTACACATAGTCTCCAAAAAACTCCATAGTCTCCAAAATGTTATTTTGCCATACTGAAGAAATAAGACCAAGGATATTTTTATTTCTTTCTTAAGTTTTGCCTTGGCAGGTTTTTGCCTTTTAATCCCCCCACAGCATTTTAAGAATTCCACCATACTATGTCTAGCCTTCCCTCAAAAAATACAAGTCTTCCTCCACTGTTATTTAAAGCATTGTACTCCCTATCAGGTATATATGGAATGTAATGATGATTTACTAAAAATATAGGATGGATTTTTCATGTGAATTTTCTACAGAAGGGATGCTTGCAGCAAATACTTTATCAACATAGACACAGCAAAAAATGTTTACTTTCTTCAATATCATACACAATATCAGTTAAGAAACACTGCCAAATGCCTAAGTAATCAACCAGCTGGATGTATGCAGCATCTGTGTGTTTCTATAACTCTGTATCAGGCAGAAAACAGGGATTCCCAAGTTGGATGAGAGTTCTGATCAAGAACTGCCAAGAAATTACCATAATCACACAGCAAGGTATACTGTCCACATTATCTCCTTTACCATAAAAGCAATAAAATATTTAATAACAAAAGAAAATCAGGTTTTGTTTCAGAAACAGTGGAAGATTCTCATGGTAGTCTTTCAGTCTCTTCACTTTGGATTCCCAGTTTAGGCAATAACTAATTCTCGGTAAAGTCTGTCTATTCTTTACATGTCATCTTTTACTGAAGTCTCATTAATTTTGTCTAAATTAAACATATTCCTCAACTAAGTCTGCTGCTACTTGAAAAATTAAAGGATCTTCTTCATACTCCCAGTTATCTTTCTCACATTGTCTCCAATAACCAATAAGTTTAAGCAAAATCATAAAAGTTTTTAACTACTAGTTCAGATAGTCTAAACTCAGCATAATTAGTTTCCATTTAAACATTCAAAACTTCAAAATAGTATCTGTCTTTATGATGAGTGGCTATATACCTCAAAGTTAAGATAGTTTAAAAAGCACATGAAGACATAACATGTACTGTCAGATATCCAAAAGATTCATTACCTAGAATGCATACATTATTTGTCTGCACTTTTATACAAAATATCAGCAATGGGCAGAAGGCAGAGGTTGCTGTGCTGTGCACAATCTCACTGTCTGTAATATTGATGAAGATATTAAAGAGATATTAAAGAGCACCAGACCCAAGACAGAGCCATGAGGGACCCTACTTGTGACCAGTCTCCAGGTGAGCATAGAGCCATTGACTCCAACTCTCTGGCTGCATTCATCCAGGTAATTCCTTATCCACTAGGTAGTTCACCCTTCAAATCCGTGTCTTTCAAATCTTGGGATAAGCATACCATATGGAAGGCCTCACAGAATTCTAGGTAGATGACACTAGTCAGTCAGTGCTTGCTGGGCATTGCTACCACATCATCACAGAAGGCCACCAGATTGGGAAGGCAGGAGTTGCCTTTAATGATGCTGTGCTGGCCGTCTCAGTTTGTCTCCTTGCCTCCTCTGTGCATTAACATTGTTCCCATGATTATGTGTGACATGATCTTCCCAGGCACAGAGGTGAAGCTTGCTGGCCTGCTGTTCCCAAGTCCTTCCTAATACAATTTTAAGGATAAGAGTGATTGGATAGATTAAAGGTTAAATACTCTTACTGTCTCCAATGTGAAGATTCTAGCAAAACACTCTTCTATTTCAGACCCACAAACTAGTATCCATACAGCTCTGTATAGAGTTGATTGAAGTGTTACTCAGTGCTTGTTTTATAGCCAATGCCAAAGCAGTCAAATTTGCGTTTCATTCTGTGGCTAATTATACCTTTACAATTAATTTGAAAACAATGAAAATAAATTTTCAAAGAGATGCTTGTGCAGGAAATAACCTTCTCACTCTAGTAGTCAGTGAGTCCACCCCCTGAAAGTTCCAAAGGTTTTGTTTGCCAGTTAACATAACTTCAGGAAATCTCCAACACTCCACACATTCTCCACATACACCAAAAGCAGAAACAGTGCTGAACACTACATGATCATTTATAACTTTCCATCTTAGAACTATTTGACCTGGTTTTGGGTATCATGAAAGTACATAACTGAGCCTTTGTTCCTCTTCAATACTGACAGATGTGACAGTAATACTTTACTGGTTTTCTGGAAAAGACATGTGAAGTTCAGAAGTTTTGTTGTTCTGTTGGGCTTTCTCAAGAAAATTAACTTACTTATTCATGTTCAGTGATAGCCTAGTACCAGGAAAAATAATATATTTAACAGTTACTTAGATACGGTGTGCTCCTTGTCTTGAAATAGCAAGGCATGCAGCCAATAATGCACAAGTACCAATAAAATTTTAACTGTTGTAACTTATAAGGATGTCCTGTACGAACTTAAAATACTTTGCTAAGCAAGTGTTCAGACTATGCTATCTATAATGTGACAATTTTACATGTATACCCACTATTTAACAGTCAAAAACCTTTTTCCTAAATATGTACAAAACTTTTCTATTAAGTGCTACAACATGTGGAGCACTATAAGCAAAAAATGGAAAAGGTTGGCAGCAAAGAGTTAAGCAGATGGAGAGACAGAATCACCTCTGCCCTTCTCTCACCCTCTGCCATCCTTCCTTCCATTATATTAGGATGCAAAGTAATTTTAAAAGTTTGTTTGAAGAGCATAGATCTCCATTATGAGCACTACTACCGCCTTTCTCAAATTATTAGGTTTTTTCAAAATTATTTGAAATAATTTTAGTTATTATATTAGTTATTTTAGAAAATATCTTAAGACAGACTTCAAAAGAAAGGTAAACACCAACTAGCAGTGTCACAGCAATATATCCCATTAACTTTTTCAGATTTTCTCTTCTGTTGTCTTTGCCTCTTTCCTTTCTCACTTGTCTGGAATTACAACTTTAACACGGAAATCATCACCCTCTAAAGTGCTCCTGAAAGTTTTTCCACCAGGACTCATTTTTCCTATAGAAATCAGGATTTCTTTTCAAATAACTGCCAGAATACAACATTTCATTATTGTTTTTATTGTTTTATCAGTTTGCAACACGTGATGTTTGGAAGTAAAAACAAGATTTTTTTCTGGAGTAGATGAACATTGTGCAGAGGAACACATTAATCTTTTTTCAATTACCCAACCATCCTGATCTCTTCTTCTTTTATTATAATCCATCAAATGATATTTGCAGTTCATTTTACTTACCCTCCACTGCTTTTACCCAAGGTAATTCAAGAAACTGCCCTTGTTCCAGATCACCTGTTACTGAATCAGTGGTAAAATTGGCTATTTAATGTTACTTTGAAGTTTGTCTGTCTAGAGAATCTCATTAGACTTCTGCTGAAGATCCACGCTGATTGGCAATTGTATTGTCTTTGCACATTTATATTATGGCAGTCATCAACCACAACAGGTCAGAAATATAGATTATTTAAGGAATGACTGTTCATCTTTTCTTGAAATACCAAATCAGAATACTGATCCTTACTAAGACAGTGATTGGCATTTTCTGCCAATGACCACAGGAAACCCTATAATGCTCCTACTGTTACCTTCATTGATCTGTTTGAATAACACCAAAAGGTTATGGATCATTATTTAGCTCCAGAAGTCCTTGATCTACACAAGCTCTAACTCCTAACCGCACTACTTTTGGTCAAATGGTGTTTTAATGGTCTCCTTTTTGAAACATAACTTAGTACACTCACACAAGCTGTACTTCAATATACATCATGATTTTGCAATCATTTGTGAGAAGCATCAATTTAATGACTTTAATTTCTTTCCTGAGATCCAGCTTGGGTTCCTTACAAAATGACCTTTGAGGCTTTGCACCATTAATTCTGTTCTTAAATGACTTCATCAAGCTGTTGTCATTCTCCAAATAAAAAAATCAGCATCTTCTTGGAACAAGATGATTTTTCTCCTCTAACTTTTCAATTCCTACCATGCAGAAGTTAAACATAATGACTTTAACTACATATAGGACATTTAAAAACTTTAGTTAAACCTCATTTTGTGAGCTATTCCTATCAATAGTATTTATTAAGATTCTTTCTCTCTCTTGTATACCAAACCACGTGATGATTAGCAGTGTTAACTAGTTTCTACTCCTAATATTGTTGTCTGTAGCTCAGAATGTTCACACAGAGAATTTAATTTCTCATATACATATATTCTCTAATACTGCAATCTTCATCTAGCAGATATTTTATTACTTAATGGCCTTATTTTCAACAGAGATGAACACCTGCATCTTCCCCCAAAGGAGCCCATAATCATGAAGTGTGTACAGTATTATTTGACTGTGCACCCTCTTCACTTTCTCTTTATTGTATCAGAAATATTAACATACCTCAGCACATTATTTTTGCTCACTGGTATCATCTCATGGTTTTGCACATAGTTTTATTTTCCTTAGCTTTTAAGATTATCAGTGCTCCCCAGAATTAATTTAATTTCTAGTTTTCAGTATTTCCAGTTTGCTTTTCCTTATTTGCCATCAAGGATATTTTAGATGAATAAAAACAAGCATTTGTACTTAGGTCTGAAATGATCAGACAGTTTGCTTTTTACTGTGCTGCTCTTTACACAGCAAGAGCAGAAGACACAAACCCAAAAGCAAGTAATATTTTTTTTTTTTTTAAGCTGTAAAGAAAGTAGACTATCAAAATTTTAAAGGTGGATTATTCAGTGTCACTCGAGAAAATATACACAAATCAAAATAAATCTTAACTAAACAGGCATATATTACAGGACAGATAAAATCCACGTTGCACTGAAATGAAAAAATCATGCTTGAGTGAACTCTTATGAAATCTCACTTCATACATTAGACTTTAAGTCCAGCTATTTGAATAAATGAGGCTGTGCAGGTTGCAGTGTTAATAATTATGAACCTTTAATAGTGATGTTACACTGTGGGAGAAAACCCTCTTGAAATGAGCATACATAACAGTCCTGTCTTTGATCGCTAAGGCAATGAAAGCTCCTTTAAACTGTTCTTTTTAATTTCAACAGCTTAAAAACTTCTTAAAAGTAACACCACCTTTGAACTGTAGAATATATCAGTAATGCATTTTTTGCAGAGACCATATAAGAAATATTCTTATCTGACTATAAATTAGAGAAAAAATAAAACAGGACAACAAATGCATTCTAAGTTTATAACTTTTTAATGATTAAATGAGGGTTTTTTCAAAGGTCTTAGTCCTTTTTTTTTTTACCTTTTTTATTTTCTCGTGTCAGGAGAGCTGTTACATTACCAATATATTACCAATAGTCCAAATTTGTGTCTTTAAAAACTTGAAAAGATATTTCACAGCTTGGAATAGTTCAACTATAATGACTGGATCATGACTGTATTGGTTTAAACTGTTCTAACTGACTTGTCAACTTCTCAAGGAAACTCACAGACTTGAAATATTTTTATTGACCTGGAAAAGCTGAGAGTTTTTTTTCCTAATCTAGAAACAGTCAGCAGGGCTTAGACAAGATATTCACTGACCTGGAATGACTGCTTTTTCAGCCTTTCTTGCTCCAGAATGATTGTAAAAGACTTTTAGCAACTATGCTCTTAGTAATGGGTAATCTAATTTTCTGAACAATGTGCTGTTACACATATTGCCTTCATTTCTAAAAGCACTTTAAGAGTCCATGCATTAATTACAAGAGTAAATACTATATGGCATGCACAGCATCTGTTGGCTGAATTTTTTGGCACAGAATCTTTATAGTGCTTTAACATGGGTTTGTTTAGTCTCTGTTGCTAACATACCATCTGAGACTGATTCACTAGTGCTAGGACTTTTCAAGGAACTACTTTTTCTTAGCCAGAAAAGACCAGTAAAAAAAAAAAAATGTATTAGGAGTATATGATAAAGACATCATTATCCAGAAAGACTTCTTGATTTTAAAATGGCATTTTTGAAAACTGGCAGCTGTAGCAAGAGGTTGAGTGTTTGGGCTCTGTTTTTAATGCCACAGGTGAAATGACTTGATGTGAAGAACCAAAAAGGTTTCATAATATTTTACATTGATTGTGAATACTTTGTCTCCCATATTTCATCGCACTGAGCAAGAGCTACTTAAAATCATTTTCCTGAATGAAAAGAGACTTGAGTTCATAGGTTGCTGCCTGACACATCACTTTCTAGGAGGAAATAACCAAGGCCCTTGACTGAGTATCAGTCACTAATCAAGTTTTAAGCAGTTAGCTTCCTTGGACCCTCTTAAATCCTACTGTTAGAGATATTTTAAGTAGGCTTGTGCCCTATTTGTTTTGGATTTATAGCAATTGTCCAGTATTTGTCTTTTAATTTGGAAAAGCTGTCACTGTAATTCCATATGCCTTGCTATCTTGCTGCAGCAGACATCTCGTTAGGGCTAGAAATGAGCCACAACAGACTGTCATTCAACAGCATGGAAAGGGTCCTGGTTTATTGTTCTTTACAGCTTTGCCATCCTGACTCTGACTACAGCAAGCTCCTACTGCATGATCCATCTGCAGATTTTGACTGCCAACTACTTCCTGCTGCAAGTACTGGCTTGCAGACTCTGAGCACAGCTTTCACCCAGCTCAGCTATGACTGCAGGCTCTAACTCCATCAGACCCAGACTGATCTCACGTAAGATCTTTTCCTGCAGCAACTCTCTTCCTTGTTTCATTCTTGTGTCTCTCAGGATCATTCCTTCTTCCTCAGGGCACCTTTAACCTCCTCAAGGTCCTCTTTCTCCAGGCCCTCTTCCTCAAGGGTCCCCCCAACCAGCCAACCCACCCCTTTTATCACACTTATCTTTATTAGTCACAGCTGCAACCCATTAAGGTCAAGGCTGTTCCACTTCTTTGGTAACTAGTACAACTGTGACTTATCAGAGGTGAGGTTGCCTGTAATCCCTTTTTCTACACCTACACTCCCTGTTTAAAATTAATACAATCAAGAACAAATGTAATTCATTCTTACGGGTTAAAACATTTAAATAATGGCACCATGATTTTCCTAATATCATGACAGTAAATACAAGGGGCTTTGGGGATTCCAAGACAAATTGTCAAGATCATGGTCTAGACAAAAAAATATGTTGGTCATCCTTGACCTGAAATCTATCAGTTATTCCAGATACTTTGTTCCCTCAAACTACAAAAGACCCTAATCTACCATGACAAGAGCAATATTACTTTTTCAAGAACTTGATTTAGACAACACAAATTATGCAAAAAATATATAATAATGAATAATAGTAGATATTATGTAAGTCCTACATGTACTCTGTAGTTCCAGTTTTCAGTTGTGAATGCCCGTATCACATCAAAAAGGACTGAACATTATTTTCTATCTGTTTCTTTAATACTTAAAGTCATGTAAGAGTAATTGCATTCAGGTAGGGAAGGTTACTTCTTGGTATAACTTCAAGATCACAGCCTATATGTTTGTTTTGATAGGCAGCAAACAGTGCAATGAGCACAAAGAAATGTATGAGCTATTAATAAGAACAGTGCTGGTACATCATGTAACTAGACCATAAATATCTGATGTAGTTTCTGAGACAATAATTTTGTCTTATTTGAGGTGCAAGGAAAGAGAAGAAGCACAATTCAGTCTCTAAATAAACAACTTTTAAATTATAGCAGTTTCTCTCCATACATTTTTGTCTCAGAACTGACAGATTTTCAGTCATTTTTACTCAGAGAAATGGTACATCAGTTTCATTACTCCCCCCAGCAAGCAGCTATTACAGGAATTAAACATTTTTTTGTATCATATTAAGTGATGAGGGCTAGGTACATTTTAGCAGAATAACTTCAAAGGAAAAAAGGCAAAGATTCCTGAAAAATCAGATGATCATGCCTTCCAGAGAAAAACAACCTGGCCTGGTGTAATGGTTCAGAAATTTTTTCTGTACAGTGGAATGCAAGCCTGGACTCCATATTCTGAGCAAGAGCCATAGCCAAAACAAGTGCAAAGTGAGTGAAATACGTTTTCAATTCTCTATCTCCTCCTTTTTCTTTTTCTTTTTTTTTTTTCCAAATAATATCTTATTCATTTTTTCTTCTGTTGAAAGGACCTTATATGGAAATGAAACCTTATTATAAGCCAAATCTTTCAAATGTGTCATCTTATCCAGATATTAATCTTAGTATTTCATCAGCAATAAAGACTTTTTTCTCTCTGCATAGGCCAAAATATAAATACAACAACAAAAATCACAATTCCATTTTTTTCCCTTTAAAAGATGAGATTATCAGTGATTTTTGAAGGTTCCTGAATTCCAGTATAACACACAAATGACAATGTGTAATATCCATAGACAAAGGTATTGTAAAGAAATATTTTCTTTGATTGTTAATTTAAAAGCATGAGTGACTGCTAAAATCATTATAATTTTCAGCTAAAATAAAAATTGTATACCTTATCAGATATAAAGAGAAGGCAGAGTAGAGAATAGAAATTATCAATTAATCACGTCCTTTTTTTCTTCAGAAGACCTGGTTTTGATCGATTTCTTTAGTCAAAAAAGAGAAATTATTATAAGAGTAGAAAAGAAAGATAAAGTAGATATAATATAAAGTATGTGGATAAAAAAATTGACAATCTTTACATGGTAATTGCTTAGTAACCAGCATAATCACTGTTAAAGTATTTGTCAAGAAAAGTAGAACTCCTTATAGAAAATGCTGTTCCTAAACCTTTCTATGAGAACTCAGATTTATATAGTTTAAAATCATTATAATTATCTAGCTGTGCAGGTCCAAGTCCTTGATTTTTTTTGAGTATGCTTACTTCCATTTACAAGAGCGATGGATTTCACCAAAATATTTTCTCTTTAAATGGGGAAGTTGGAAAGTAAACCAGACCAGCTATAGCAGGCTTTTTAATGAAACTAGTAAGTTTTAA